>PVLD010035717.1:0-11559 GCA_004027595.1 Dinomys branickii | reverse complement strand
GTAGAGTCTTGCTATGTTGTTAGGCTGGGCTTGAACTTTGATTCTCCTGACTCAGCCTCCTGTGTAGCTGGGCTCATAGATAAGTGCCACTGTGCCTGGCAGTAGTATCTGTTGAAGCTCAAATTCACATACCCTAAAATTCAGTGGTTCCACTTTTAGGTGTCTTTACCTGAGTAACACTCACGCGCATACACAAAAAGACATGTAGTAAAGCATTTTCATAACAATATTTTTGTGATAGCAAAATCTTGGAACCAGCCTAAATGCTCATCAGTGGGGAATGGTTAAATACCATGAGGATGCATTCATACACTGGATTACTGTACAACAGTTTAAAAAGAATTAACTGGATATATGTATCAACATGGATGCATTTAAGACAATTTTGAGTGAAAGAAACAAGTGCCAGAGTAAGGCACATGATATTTGAGAAAAGCTGTATGAGCTAACAGTATATAAGTGGTGATAAAATACAGTGAATATTTAAATTTAAAAATTTACCACAGTAGAAGACACATTGCCATTAATCCTTCTTAAAATGCTCCTTCCCCTTTGCTTGCAACACACATTCCATCATTCTTGTCACTTTCTGAAGCAGCTCTGGAAGTCTTCTTTCGTGAGTGTGTTTACAAGGTGTGATTGATATATGATTAAAAATACTATAAATGGTGCTGTGGCATGCCATCTAATGGAAAGCCAGTTTCATAAAAACATTATGGTGCATCCTCATCCATCTTATTCACCAGATGGGCACTGTGAAACATCTGCCTCTGCCACAAGGTCATAATTACCATGGAAGGTAAAGGTTTTGAATCAAAGAAGCCATGACGGCACAACTGAAGACACTCACAAAGGGAACTTCCAGAACTATTCAGAAAGTTGCAAGAACATGGGACAAGTGTGTTTGAAGTGAGGGAGAGTATTGGAGGGGGATTAATGGCCATGTGTCTTTTATCTTTTACTTTAATAAACTTTTACAAATTTAAACATTCACCATATTTTTAAATCACACCTCCTGTATTTTGTATGGCTGCAGATATTTCTGAAAATGTTTAAGCCTGGAAGGACACACATCAAACTACCCTTAGTGTTTGATTACATTAGGGAAGGGATGGCAGAGGTCAAGCATTTGGCCTTACTTGTAATATTCTATTCTGAAACAATAAACAGTGTTTTAAAAATTATTTTTAGAGGAAATAAGTAGAGAAAGAATGTAAGTAAAAGTGTTAAATATCGGTAATGGTTACTTCTGAATGTTAGAAATACCAGTGATTGTTGTATTATTCTTTGTATTTTTCTTAATGCTGTGAAATTATAAAAAGAACAACTAGAGAAGCAACTACAAAAGTCCATTACCTATGATTTCATAGAGCGTGCCCTATAGTAGAAGAAAGACAGACATATAGGTAAAGAGTGCATGGTGCTGAGAGAAATAAGAAGAGAGACTGCTGTTTTAGAATGAGGGGTCCAGTAAAATCTCCCCAGAGAAAATGCCAATGATTTAGCAATTAAAGATCCAGTATTAACTTTCTAAGTCAAGGAGCTGCACCCTGTGGTTTTCTGGACCAAAGAAAGAGCATAGACAATAGGAAGGAGATAAAAAGTTGTATGGTATATGAAGAAACTTCAGTTGGCTTGATTTGTCTTGAGTATAAATTGTCAGATATGAGGTGGTGTCAGGAAATGAAGTAATACAGGCACATAAGCACTGGAAGGGCTGTATTAAGAAGTTTTAATATATTATCATAATTATTGAAATATATTGACTGATTTGCCATGTGAATTTTGTGAAGCTTTTTCCATGTACATATGTAATTTCTCCAGAGTCCCTAAGAGGTAGTTACAATTACTATAATTATTTTAGAGAAAAAAATGAGGCTCACTAAAAGATCTAGTCTGTATCCAGACACTAAAATAATTTGGTGGATTGAAATATGGAGGCCCTACTGAGGGAATTACACGCCAGAACACTATGTATGTGCCCTTAAGAGTTGTTTTCTGGCTATGGAGAGTTTGCATTAAGTTAGTGATTCCAAAGTTTTGATAACCATCAAAGTCACTTGGAGGAGCTTATTCAGGTCTCCAGGCTTCATTCTATAGATTCTGATTCACCAATTCTGAAGTCAAACTCATCAGTTCTGAAGTACGTTTAACATTCATCTCCAAGTGATTGTGATATATGTGGGTTTGGAATCACACTGTGGACCCGACCTTACTGCCCTTCCTTGAGATCTTTGGCTTGCTTTAGACAGGGATGCCCAGGGACAGGGAAAAACTCTGTTAATAAAGTTAATCCTACTTCTTTGGGACTGTGTTTCACTTATATAACCAGTCACAGATCTAGGTAGTAAAAACTTCTCTGAAAAATTGTAGTGTGATGCTTTTCAAACTCCTGGAAGTCTTTTATAAGGAAACATGGATATAGATTACTTGCCAACCAACTAGAAATGAGCAAGAGATTTCGAAGATGTGATAGAGCAGACACAGTCTAATACTGGCATTCATGCATCACAGAAAACAGAGGCTCAGGCACTGTCCTACAGCTGTAAGTCAAGGATATCCCACGTCCATATTCTTATCACAGTGTCAGCTCTCCTGTTGCCCCACATCTACTTTTTGGACACTAAGAGACTTTTCTGGGTCTTCTGGGAGAGTGTTTATTTACATATCTTGTGTCACTATGAAAACTAGGCATGGACAGAGAACTCATGTTCAAAGCTCTCCATTCCTTCTCCCTAAACCTTAGGAGGATAGTTTGGAGATTAATGGAACCTTTTGAGGTTGGAAATGAAAGTTCTGTTAAATCATAGAAGTCTGGCCTCTGGTTCTCAGAGCAGTCTTGTATTCTTGCTTCTTTTGAAGTGGTAGCAATTTGAGGCATTGACTGAGGCTGTCCTTTTTTACAGTAGTATAACTCTGACTTTTTTGGTCCTATCAGGGCCACACTCTTGATTATGTTAATATAGTACAGCTTTAATAAAGGAAATGGTTATCATTTGGCTCTAATATTTTGGTCTACAATATGGACAAAGGATAAAAACACTGATAATTTTTTTAAAGAGAAAAGAAAGCAAAAAAACAATAAAAACAATGCTACAGAATTTCAAAATAATAGGAAATTAACAATGTTTATTATAGTGCATATTATTATCTTCAAAGTAGTTGATCAGAGTACAAGATGTAGGCATGCAAAACTGATCAAACAATAAACCAATAAATTTTTATGTGCTTCTTCACTTTCATATGCAGCCCTGAAAACTCTGGCTACAAAATGCTCTTCCTCTACAAATTCCTCACTAGTTCTTTTGTCAAAATACTGTCTCCTCATTCTACCGCGATTCTATCTCTTACTTTCTAGTTATTTGTAGAAGTTCTGTGTCCTCTTCACCAAAGTATTTATAATCTGTACTCAAACAAAGTCCCTGCGGCTTAATGAAAGAATCAAGCAACCTCTTGATTGTTATGTATGTATTTCTCTCCTGTGAAGTCAAGTGTTTGTTTTCAAATTTTCTTTATTATAGACATTATCTACATGCATTAGAAGGAACCATTAAGCTGGGCATTAGAAATGATACACCCATGAAGCTGAAGGAACTACAAGGTTGTTGCAGTGCAATCATGGTGGCATAGAGAAGGAAAGGTTCCTTGGAGATGAGTCTCAGTTCAATCACTGAGAGGGCCAGAGGGGCTACTCAGCTAGAGCACCAGAGTTACGGAGGATCCTAGGACTAGCACCACAGCTAAGAAGCCTTATGGCTTTTATTTAGAATATCAATATAAGAGAAAAAAACGGAAGAAAAGAGCTGTCTCAAGGCTAAGCAGTTTTCTTGGGGAAAGGGGAAGGGCAACGGCCAGACAAAACATGCCTCACTAATCTAAATTTCTTGTTATACACCCAATCCTCTGTCAAGTGCCCCACAGAAGATATCCTTTGACACAGCATCTGAATTCAGTTTAGTAAATACTGAGTCCATTCAAGATAACCAGTCATCTCGTTTCTTCTTCAAAATCTTCACAAATTATTTTAATTGTTTTTTATCACTTTGTCTCTACAGTCAAGATGCCACTCCTCATAATTAATATTGTTAAGTATCCTTTGATGTATCTGTTGGCTATTTATATAGCTTCTTCTAAAATTTATGTATGTATATATGTATGTATGTATGTTTGTTTTTTGAGACAGGGTCTCACTATGTAGTGCAGGCTGGCCTTCAACTTGCTTATGTAGCCCAGGATGACCTCAAACTCACAACAATCTTCCTGCCTCAGCCTCCTAAGTGCTAAAATTACAGGGGTGTTTGTTAAATTTGTATTTTTAATAGTACATGTTTACCTTATTGATGATTACATTTGTCCTGGGAAATTGGTATATGTACATAACACATCTTGATTCTTTTTATGTCCCCTTCCTTTGCGCCTCTCCCCAAACTCCCTCCATTTCTTGGTCCTCTTCTTATTTGCAAAACATATACCTCTTTGGCTCCTATTATTTCCTATTTATTTTACTCTTAAATTTATTTATACTGCAAGTTTTCACGTAAGAGAAACCAGGTAATATTTAAGCTTCTGTGTCTGCTGTATTTCTTTAATATTATTGAAGGTGTATTCATTTTTCTTCAAATAGCATAAGATTATCCTTCTTTATAGCAGAGTAGTACTCTATTGTGGGTATAGTACGTTTTCTTTATCCATAGTGGCCAGAGATGTTGAAATTTTATTCATGTATTTATTGCCCATTTTCTCTTCTTCTGAAAAGTGTCTATTCGTTTTAGTTACCCACTTTTTATTGGGTCTTTGATTTTGGGGAAGTCCTCTTTTTTATAGTTCTTTATATATTTGATATATGTATTGTAGAATATATATATATATATATATATATATATATAATATCCATTTCTATACATATTATACTAAATGTTTTTAATACATAATGAGCACATTGTGTGTAGGGACTTGGTACATGTACATCACATTTAGCAATCCCCTCCTTTTAAGATCTCACTCCTTGGCACTGGTTCTTTGGGACAGAGAAGGAACTCAGCCTGGAGAAGTGGCACCTGAGCAGCCTGTCTCTGTGGGATTATCTGTTGGCAAGTGAGGACTGTGGTGCAGAACCAGCCCAGTTCTTTGTGGAACTCTCCCTTGGCGGGTGAGGCCTGTACATGCGCTCTGCCTTGCTCCTTTGGGACAGGGAAGGAACTTGGCTGAGGGAAATAGCACCAGAGCAGCACATCTCTGTGGAACTCTCC
The DNA here is from genome assembly GCA_004027595.1 of Dinomys branickii. NCBI lineage: Eukaryota > Metazoa > Chordata > Mammalia > Rodentia > Dinomyidae > Dinomys > Dinomys branickii. The sequence goes on along the minus strand of PVLD010035717.1, from coordinate 6,310 downwards.
CTTGGCAGGTGAGGCCTGTGTGGTGGGAGCAGCCCAGTTCTCTGTGGAACTCTCCATTGGAGGGTGAGGCCTGGTGCATGGGAGCAGCCCTGGGTTCTGTGGTCCTCTAGGTTGGGAGGTGAGGCCTGTTCTACCCTGAGCAGCTACCTGAGAATCCCTGGGCAGTGGCCTCTGTTTGGCCACCATTGGATCCACAGCTGAGGCCTGCATGCTTTCCCACTGTGGCCTGAGGACCCTGGAACTGAAGGCCAGTATTACCCCACCATCTTAACTGTGGTCTGAGCTGTGCACCCCAGCAATTTCCTGTGGATCTTAAGCCCAGGGGTCCATGGTCTGCTAACATCTTGGGATAAGTTTGATATCCAGGTAAACTAGAGTCCCTAGAGTCCTTTGGGGAGTTGCCTGTGTAGCCTGTAGCTTAGCACTTTTCATCCGGCCTGCAAAATGACAAGATGTAGGAGCAAAATGCAGTCTCAGAACTCAACTCCACCCAGAACAGGTCCAGGAGACACTGACATAGGAGAACTTGGAAGTCACATACCTGAAATCTCTGAAATGATTGCATCTGAAGTAAGAAGCAACTCCATCAGGCCATAGAAGAGATCAGATCAGAAATAATTTTTCAAGCAAAAAATGAAATGGCAATAATAATGAAAGAAATGCTTCACACATCTAGAGAAGAAACAGATAAAAAAATAGTTGAACACAGGCAAATTATGGAAACGTTACACCAACAATTTGGGAATGAATTAGAATGCATGAAGCAGACTCAGAGAGATTTCCAGGAAATCAAAACTTCCACTGAAAGCTTGTAAAACCAGTTGAATGAAGCTAAAGATAGAACTTCAGATCTTGAAGACAGCATGGCAGATAACGATTGTGAAAGAAAGTATCTCCTAAAATCATCAAGGATCCAGGAAAAATCAATCCAACAGCTGCAAGACAAGGAAAAGAGAAATAATATCAGACAAATATGAGTCAATGAAACAGCAGGAGGCAACACAAATGATATAAAAAGAGTACTTGCAGAAATAGTAGCAGAAAATTTCCCAAGCATGGAAAAAGATTCTGATGTGCAGGTAAACGAGAAATATAGAACCCCAACTAGCTATAAGCAAAATAAAACCACAGCCAGACATATAATAATCAAGTTCTCAGATATCCAGCAAAAGAACACAATATTAAAAGCAGATAGAGAAAAGAAACAGATAACCCATAAAGGAAAGCCTATCAGAATCAAAGCGGACTTCTCAATAGAAACCATGAAATCAAGAAGAGCTTGGAGTGAGGTGTTACAGATTCTGAGAAAAAATAACTTCCAGCCTAGACTGATGTATCCTGCAAAACTATCCTTGAAATTCAATGGAGAAATAAAATATTTCCATGTCAAAGAACAACTGAAGAACTTCATGAGTGCCAGACCAACATTACAAAAAGTACTAAAAGATATTCTAGACAGAGAAAAAAGAGACCACAACCTCAAGAACAACAATAGAAAGGAACCCTGAAGCAGAACAAGCAATTAAACAGATAGCAAAAGTAGGAAAGCAACAGCAAGTAAACAGCATGACAAGAATAAGCCAATGTATAACAGTTTTAACCATTAATGTAAATGGCCTCAATTCACCAGTCAAAAGAAACAGATTGGCAGAATGGATTAAGAGACAAAATTCCACAATATGATGTATACAGGAAACACATTTACTCTAAAGGAAATCCACAGATTGAAAGGCAAAGGATGGAAAACAATTCTCCATGCAACAGATTCTCAGAAAAAAGCAGGGGTATCTATAGTTTGCAGACAATGTAAACTTCTAACTGAAAACAATCAAAAGAGACAAAGAAGGCCACTACATACCAGTTAGGGGAAAGCTACAACAGAAAGAGATAACAATCCTAAACATATATGCACCAAATACTGGAGTACCAAACTATATAAGGCAAATCTTAATGGACATAAAAAACCAAATAATAACATTACTGTAATTGGGGACATAAAGACCCCTTTGACGGAAAGAGACAGGTCAACTGGACTAAAACTCAGCAAAGATATAACAGACCTGAACCAAATGTGCGAACAAATGGACTTAATAGATATATACAGAGTGTTCCACCCCACAACATCAGAATACACATTTATCTCAGCTGCACATGGGACTTTCTCTAAAATAGAACACATTCTAGCCCATAGAGCATACCCACCGAAATGCAAAAGAACTGAAATTATCCCATGCATATTATCTGACCACAGTGCAATGAAATTGGAAATTAATGACAAAGGGAATTCTAAAAACTCCATAAACACTTGGAATTAGACAACAACCTCCTGAATAACCAATTACTCAGAGAAGAAATCAAAGAAATTAAAGAAGAAATTAAAAAATACCTATAAACAAATGAAAATGCAGACACAAATTACAGGAATCTGTGGGATGCAATGAAAGTAGTCCTCAGAGGAAAATTTATAGCAATGAACTCACACATAAAGAAAACAGAAAGAGCGCAAATAAATAGCCTAATGCTGGACCTCAAGCTTTTAGAAAAAGATGAACAAGTCAAGCCCAAAGCCCAAAGAAGGGAGGAGATTATAAAGCTTAGGGCAGAAATTAATGCAATTGAGATGAAGAAAACTCTTCAAAAAATAAGTGAATGAAAGAGTTGGTTGTTTGAAAGAATAAATAAAATTGATAAACCCCTAGCCAACCTTATCAAAAAAGGAAGGAAAGAACTCAAATTCATGCAATAAGGAATGAAAAGGATGAAATCACTATAGATCCTACAGAAATTCAAAAGATCATTAATACCTACTTTGAGAATCTTTACTCCCATAGGATAGAAAACTCAGAAGAAATGGACAGATTCCTAGAAATGTACGAATTACCAAAGTTGAACCAGGAAGATATAAAAACCCTGAACAACCCAATATCAATTAATGAGATTGAAAATATCATTAAAATCTTACCAACAAAGAAAAGCCCAGGCCCTGATGGATTCACAGCAGAATTTTATAAAACATTCAGAAAAGATTCAATGCCAACATTTCTCAAACTCTTCCATGAAATTGAAAAGGAAGCAATTCTCCCTAACTCATTTCTGGAGCAAGTATTATACTGAAAGCAAAACAAGAGAAGGACTGAACCAAGAAAGAGAACCACAGACCAATCTTCCTAATGAACATAGATGCATAGATACTCAACAAAATACTAGCAAATACAATGCAGTGAACCATAAGGAAAATTGTACACCATGACAAGGTTGGATTCATTCCAGGATTTCAGGAATGGTTCAATATTTGCAAATCAATTAACACCATATCAATAGAGTCAAATATAAAAACCACATGATTATCTCAATAGATGCAGAAAAAGCATTCGATAAAGTCCAATATGCATTCAGTTAAAAACCCTAGAAAAATAGGAATAGATGGCTTTTTCCTTAATCTGATCAAAGCCTTCTATGACAAACCAACAGCCAACATCATACTAAATGGACAAAAACTGAAAGCTTGTACTTTAAAGACAGGAACAAGCCAAGAATGTCCACTGTCACTCTTACTATTCAACATAGTTCTGGAAGCATTAGCCAGAGCAATTAGAAAAGAGAGAGAAATAAAAGGAATAAGGGGTAGGAAAGGAAGAAGTAAACTATCTCTATTTGCAGATGACATGATCCTTTACATGGATGACCCAAAAAACTCCACAAGAAGACTCCTTCAATTAATTGACAAATCCAGCTGTGTAGCGGGATATAAAGTTAACACCCAATAATCAATAGCATTCCTATACACAAACAACAAACAGACTGAGAGAGAAATTAAGGAAGCCATACCTTTCCAAGAAATTGAGATATTTAGGAATCAATTTAGCAAAAGAAGTAAAAGATCTATTCAATAAAAACAATAGTACTCTGAAAAAAGAGATCAAAAAGGATTTTGATATGTGGAAAAGCATTCCCTACTCATTCTTAGGAAGAACCAATGTTGTGAAAATGGCCATACTACCAAAATTGTTGTACAGATTCAGTGCAATTCCCATTAAGCTACCATTAGCATACCTCACAGATCTAGAGAAAACATTCCTTAAATTCATCTGGAAACAGAAGAGACCCAGAATAGCAAAAGAAATCCTGGGCAACAAAGATAACTCAGGTGGAATCAAGATAACTCAGATAACTGATCTGAAATTGTACTACAAAGCTACTGTAATAAAATCATTCTGGTACTGGCTATAAAACAGACCTGAGGATCAATGGAACAGACTGGAAGATGCAGCCACAACCACAAACATACTCAGCCACCTAATATTTGACAAAGGGGCCAAACAAGCTCACTGGAAGAAAGATAGCCTCTTTAAAAAGTGGTGCTGGTTAAATTGGCTTGCCTCTTGCCGAAGATTAAAATAGACATAAGTCTATCATCATGCACCAAACTCAAGTCAAAATGCATCACACATCTCAATATTAAAACAGAAACACTAAATCTATTGGAACAGAAGGTAGGTATAAATCTTGAAGACATAGAAGTAGGCAGAGAGTTCATGAACAAAAATGAAACTGCAAGGGAAACGCTTCAAAGAATCAACAATTGGTATCTCATCCTACTGAAAAGTTTTTGCACATCTAAAGAAATCACCAGCAGAGTAAAAAGAAAATCCACAAATTGGGAAAAAATCCCAGCTGGCTGTCCCTCAGACAAAGGCCTTCTACCTAGAACATACAAAGAATTAAAAATATCAGCCTGTCCAAATTCAAAGATCCAATCCAAAAATGGGCATCTGAGATGAATACAGACTTCTCAAGTAAAGAAATACAAAGGGCAAATATATGAGAAAATGTTCTTCATCATTAGTCGTTGGAGAAATGCAAATTCCAACAGCACTGAGATTTCATCTCACCCCAGTAAGATTGCCCCGCATTAAGAAATCAATGAATAACAAATGCTGGCGAGGCTGTGGAGAAATAGGAACTCTTCTGCACTGTTGGTGGGAATGCAGACTGGTGAAACCACTGGGGAGATCGGTTTGGAGATTCCTCATCAAATAGGTCTATAGGTCCCATTCAACCCAGCTATTCCCCTTCTGGGTATTTTCCCAGAAGATCTGAAAATATCATATCACCATGCTATATGTGCACCCATGTTTATAGCAGTGCAGTTTGTAATAGCTAAATTGTGGAAACAACCCAAATGTCCCTGCACAGAGGAGGGGATAAAAAAGACTGTGGCATTTTTGTGTAATGGAATGTTACTCAGCTATGAAGAAAGACAAACTTGAGGCTTTTATAGGCAAATGGTCACAATTAGAGACCATAGTCATGAGTGAAACAAATCAGATGTGCATGTGCAAACAGCGTATTGTATCATTAGTGTAAGAACCTGAAAGTGGGAATATAAATTAGAAGGTAGGAAAGGAAACTGCTCAAAAGTAAAGAGCTACTGGGATGAGGAGAAGGAGAAAAGGAAGAAGGGGATTACTATGTATGTATGTATGTATATATATGCAGGATGGCTAACATGGTTGCAGTATTGTCTCATGTTGCTTTATTATAAGAAGCAGTCAATGATTAATTGTTTGATCAATCTTGTATGTGTATATGCATTACCCTGAACATACACTTCAAACTTATCAATATGTAATACAACAATCATTTTTAATTCCCTGTCACCTTATCTGTAATTCAGTTTTCATACTGTTCATGAGCTAGTTTGTGTCTGTTTGCTAATGTTTTCTTCCTTTTACTTTTAAAATTAAAAAAAGAACTGTATTAAACAGGAGTGGTAATAGTGCACACCATTGTTCTGCTTTTGATTTTACAGGAAAATAAATTAGACTTTTCTCCACTTAACATGATGTTTGCTATTAGTTTTCTATAGCCACTTCTCTGCTTAACATGATGTTGGCTTTATTTGTATGAGTACATGTTTGCAATTCATGCACTTTACAACTTTCTGGGGAGTGGTTATATGCAGAGATGTTTGCATTTATCCTTATTTTATGCAGGGCTTTTTCTTTTTTCTTTTTTCTCCTTTCTCTCTCTCTCTCTCTCTCTTTCTTTCTTTCTCGCTTTCTCTCTTTCTCTCTGTCTTTCCTCCATCCCTCCCTCCCTTCCTTCCTTTATTCCTTCCTTCCATTCTTTTTGGTCTTTGAGACAGGGTCTCACTATGCATTTCAGATGGGCCTTGAACTCACTATTTAGCCTAGATTTGCCTCAAAGTCACCTTAGCCTCTCAAGTGATGGGATCACAGGCATGCACCACCATACTCAGCTCTTCCAAGTTTTCAATTTTTTTTAAAATCACCAATGGACGTTGGAT
>PVLD010035716.1:0-11531 GCA_004027595.1 Dinomys branickii | reverse complement strand
AGTCCCCAAATTCGTGTCACCGAGGATTTCACACTTGGACCTAATTCAATTCCACTCCATTGCATTCCATTACATTCCATTGCATTGAGTTCCAATTATTTGCATTCTATTCCATTTTATTCCACTCCATTCCATTCCATTGAATCAGATCCCGTCACATTTGTTCGATTCTAATCAATCCCAAACCATACCACTCCTTTCCACGCCTGTGCACTCCTTTCCATTTCATTGAATTGTTCTCCTTCCCTTTCCTTTCAATTCTATGTCATTCCATTCCACCTCATTCCATTCAGTTGCATTGTCCTATATTCCATTCCATTTAGCACCATTCCATTCGACCCCATTCTATCTGATCCTATCCCATTCCATGCCTATATATTCCACTCCATGTCATTCCACTTTATTTCATTCCTTTACATTCCATTACTTTTCATTCCACTGAAGCCCAATCTGTGCCATTCCATTGCACACCATTCCTCTCCATTCCATTTCATTCAATTCTACTCCATTTCATTCCATTCAATTCTATTACATTCCCTTCCACTTTTCCTTTCCACTGCATTCTACTCCATTTCATTCCACTCTATTCCATTCTAATCCATTAGATTCCATTAATTTCCATTCCATTCCGGTTCACTCCATTCAATCCCAGATCATACCATTCCATTCCACACCATTCCACTGCATTGCATTTCTTTAAATTCTTCTCCTTTACGTTCCATTCAATGCTATTTTATTCCGTTCTACTCCATTCCATTCCACTGCAATCCATCACTTCCCTTACCATTCCATCCATTCCATTCCGTTCGATACCATTCCATTCCATTCCCTTCCATTCCACTCCACTGAATTGCAATCCGCTCCATTCCAAATCAGTTAATTCACTTACACTCCGTTCCATTCCATTCCACTCCATTGCATTCCATGTCATCGGATCTCATCCTATTCCACCCACGCCATTGAATTCCATTCCATTCCATTCAATTGAACTCTATTCAATTCCATTCCATTCTATTCTACTCTATTCCATTCCATTCCAATCCACTCAATTCCATTCCTTTGAATTCTGTTCCACTCCAATCCAGCTAATTCCATTCCATTCCATTTCTTTCCAATCTACTCCATTCCATTCCCTTCCAATCCATTCCCTTTCATTCATTTCCACTCCATCCCATTCCATTTCATTCCACTTCATTCCACTCCATTCCATTGCATTCTACACAACTCCATTCCCTTCCATTCCATCCCATTTTATTATTTTCCACTCCATTCTATTCCAAACATTTCAGTCCATTCCTTGCTACTCCACTCCATTCCATCCCATTCTACCCCATTGCATTCCATTCTACCCCATTCCATTCCATTCCATTCCATTCCATTCCTTTCCCGACCATTTTAATAAAACCCATTGCATCCCCTGCCATTCCATTCCACCAGATTCCAGTCCAATCATGCCATTCCATTCCAGTCTATACCATTCCATTCCATTCCATTTAATTCCATTCCACTCCATTGCACACCTTTTCATTCCATTCCTTGCTATTCTATTCCACTCCTTTTTACTCCAGTCTGTTCCATTCCACTCCACTCTACTGAGCTCGATTCCATTCCCACCATTCCATTCCATTACACTCTTCTCCGTTCCATTCCGTCCTATTGTAGTCCATTCCATTGCATTCTATACCTTTCAATTCCTCTCCATTCCACACCATTCCATTCCATTCCCTTCTATTCCAGTTTTTCCATTCCGTTGCATTCCACTACATTCCATACCATGCCTTTCCATTTAAAGCCATCCTAACCCATTACATTGCATTCCATTCCAATCCATTCCAATCCATACCATTCCATTATACACCACTTCATACCACTCTGTTCCATTCCTTACTATTCCATGCCATTCCACACCATTCAATTCCATTGAACACCATTCTATTTTAATCCACTCCACTCCATTCCATCCCATCACATCTCTGACCATGCAGTTCCACTCCATTGCATTCCATTTCATTCCATTGCATTCAGTTCCAATCATTTCCATTCCATTCCTTTTCATTCCACTGTATTCCATTCCATTCCATCAGATCCCATTACATTCGTTCGCTTCCATTCAATCCCAGTCCATAGCATTCCATTACCACACCAGTCCTCTTCATTCCATTTCATTCAACTCAACTCCTTTCATTCCATTCAATTCTATTTCATTCCATTCCACCTCATTCCATTCAATTGCATTCTGCTACATTCCTTTCCATTCCACTCCGTTCCATTTCACGCCATTCCATCTGGTCCTATCCCATTCCATTCCTTTATATTCCACTCCGTGTCATTGCACTTCATTTCTTTCCATTTCATTTCATTCCATTCAATCCCAAATCGTACCATTCCATTCCACACCGTTCCACTCCCTTCCATTTCATTCAATTCTACTCCATTCCATTCAATTCTATTCTTTTACATTCCCTTCCACTGTGTTCCTTTCCACTGTATTCTACTCCATTTCATTCCACTCTATTCCATTCCACTCCTTTAGATTCCATTAAATTCCATTCCATTCCATTTCACTACATTCAATCCCATACCATACCATTCCATTCCACACCTTTCCACTGTATTGCATTTCATTGAATTCTTCACCATTCCTTCCCATTCCATTCCACTCCACTCCATTACTCTCCAATGCATCACTGCCATTACCATTCCATCCAGTCCCTTCCATTCCATTCTATTCAATTCCATTCCATTACACTCCACTGAATTCCATTCCATTCCATTCCATTGCATTCCATTTTTTCCATTCCGTTGCATTCCAGTTCATTCCATATCATGACTTTCTACTCTGTGCCGTCCCATCCCATTGCATTGCACTCCAGTCCACTCCATTCCATTACATACCGTTCCATTCTACAGCACTGCACACCACTCTCTTCCATTCCTTTCCTTTCCTTTCCATTCCATGCCATTCCATTCCATTCCATTGAACTCAGATGTATTTTTTTCCACTCCTCTGCATTCCATTCCATTCCAGTCTAATCCACTCTGTTCCGTTCCATCACGTCACATCCCTTTCCATGCAGTTCCACTCCGTTGCACTCCATTAGTTTTCATTCCATTGTTTCAATTCCAATCCATTCTATTAAATTCCTCCTGATTTCATTCCAATAGATCCAATTCTACCCCATTGCATTCCATTGCATTCCATTGCATTCCATTCCATTCCATTCCATTCCCTTCCATTCTACTGAAATCTGTTCTATTCCATTCCTTCCCCTGCTGTTCCTTTCCACCGGTTTCCAGTCCAATCATTCCATTCCGTTCCACTCAACACCATTCCATTACATCCCATTCTAACCTATTCCATTATATTCCATTCAATTCCGTTGCACTCCATTTCATCCCATCCCATTCCGTCTCATCCCTTCCGACTCTGACCCTTTCCACTTCCGTCCACTCCACTCCATTCCATTGTACCCCATTCCATTCCATTCCGCTGCATTCAACTCCAAGCATTCCATTCCGTTCCATTCCATTTCGTTCCATCCATTCCAATCCCATCCCATCCCATTAATTTCCACTGCATTCCATTCCACTCCATTCCATTCCATTGCACTCCCTCCATTTCATTCCGTCCCATTCTACTCAAATCCATTCCATTATATTCCTTTCAATTCCCTTCCATTCCACTCCATTTCTTCCGTTCCGTTGCATACCGCTACATTCCATACCATGCCTTCCATTCTGTGCCGTCCTATCCCATTGCATTGCACTCCATTCCATTATATACCATTCCATTATACACCACTCCATCCCACTGTGTTCCATTCCTGGCCATTCCGTGCCATTCCATTCCATTGAACTCAGGTGTATTTTATTCTCCTCCTCTCCGTTCCGTTCCGTTCCGTTCCGTTCCGTTCCATTGCATTCCAGTCTACTCCACTCTGTTCCGTTCCATCACGTCACATGGCTTTCCATGCAGTTCCACTCCATTGCAGTCCATTAGTTTTCGTTCCATTGCTTTCAATTCCAATCCGTTCTATTCCATTCCTCCTGATTCCATTCCATTAGATCCCATTTTACCCCATTCCATTCCATTGCATTCCATTCCTTTCCATTCCATTCCATTCTACTTATATCCATTCCATTCCATTCCAGACCCTGCCATTCCATTCCACCGGATGCCATTCCAATCATTCCATTCCGTTCCTGGCTACAGCATTCCATTCCATCCCATCTGTTCCCACTCTGTCACATTGCACTCCAATCCACTCCACTCCATTCCATTCTACCCATTCCATTCCATTCCGCTGCATTGAGCTCCAAACCATTCCATTCCCTTTCATTCCATTTCATTTCATCCCATCCAATAGGATTCCATCCCGTTCCATTCCACTGCATTCCATTCCACTCTATGCCAATCCATTGCATTCCTTTCCACTCATAAGTACTCCATTCCATTTCATTCTATCACATTCCTTTCCACTGTATCCCATCCCATCCCATCCCATCCCATTTCATTCTATTCCACTGCATTCCCTTGCACTCCATTCCACACCATTCCATTCCATTCCATTCCTTGCTATTCTATTCCACTCCATTGAATTCCATGCTGTTCCGTTCCATTCCATTCTGTTCCGTTCCATTCTATTCTACTGAACTCCATTCCATTCCATCCCATGCCATTCTATTCCAGTCCTTTCCATTGCAACCGTTCCCTTCCATTACACTCTCCTCCATTCCACTCCGTCCCATTCTACTCCATTCCATTCCTTTCTATTCCTTTCAATTCCACTCCATTCCACGCCATTCCATTCCAAAGCATTCCATTTATTACCATTGCGTTGCATTCCACTACGTTCCATACCATCCCTTTCTATTCTGTGCCATCCCATCCCATTGCTTTGCACTCCATTCCACTCCATTCCATTACATACCATTCCATTCTACACCACTCCATACCATTCTGGTCCATTCCTTTCCATGCCATGCCATTCCATTTCATTCCATTCCATTGAACTCAGTACTATTTATTCCACTCCATTCCATTCCATTCAATTCCATTCCAGTCTTCTCCACTCCATTCCATTCCATCCCGTCACATCCCTTTTCATGCTGTTCCACTCGATTTCACTCCATTAGATTCCATTCCATTGCTTTCAATTCCAGTCCGTTGTATTCAATTTCTCTTGGTTCCATTCCATTCCATTCCATTCCATTCCATTCCATTCCACTGTTGCTTTCCACTGCATTCCATTCAATTCCATCCCATGCCATCACATTCCATTTCATTCCATTCCACTAGTTTCTATTCCATTCCCCTCCAATTCATTCCTCTCCAATCCATTCCATTCCACTGGATCCCAATATATCTCACTCGAGTCCATTCCACTCAGTTCTGTGTCATTAAATACCATGACATTACATTTAATTCCATTCAATCCCCAACTGTACTATTTCATTCCACACCTTTGCATCCCATTCCATTTCATTCAATTCTACTGCATTCCATTCCATTCAATTCCAATACCTTCCATTCCACTTCGTTCCATTCAATTGCTTTCTGCTCCATTTCATTCCACCCCATGCCTTTCCACTCCAATCCATCTGATCCTATCCCATTCCATTCCATTCCATTCCATTCCATTCCATTCCATTCCATTCCACTGTGTTCCAATCCACACCATTTGATTCCATTCCATTCCATTCAATCGCAAACCATACCATTTCATTCCACACCATTCCACTGCATTCCTTTTTTTTTGCCGCGGTACTGGGGATCGAACTCAGGAACCTGCGCTTGCTAGGCAGGCGCTTATTCCACTGAGCTATATCCCGAGCCCCTCCATTTTTTTCAATTCTACTCCATTGCATTCCATTTAGTTCTACGACGATCTATTCAACTTCATTCCATTCCATTGGATTCTACTCCATTCCATTCCGTTTCATTGCACTCCATTCCATTACACTCCCTTCCATCCCTTGCCTTAGGATTACATCCATTCCCCTCCATTCCATTCCATTCCTTTCCACTAGATTCCATCTAATTCCATTCCATTCCTTTCCATTCCATTACAATCTACTCCATTCGATTCCATTCCAATCTAATCCTTTCCATTTCATTCAATCCCTTTCGATCCCACTCAATTCCATTCCATCCCAATGCATTCCATTCCATTCCATCCCATGCCATTCCATTCCATCCCATGCCATTCCATTCCATTCCACTCCATTCCATTCCATCCCATGCCATTCCATTCCATTCCACTCCATTCCATTCCAACCATTCCATTCCTTTCCAATCTACTCCGTTCCATTCCTTTCCATTCCATTACAATCTACTCCATTCGATTCCATTCCAATCTAATCCTTTCCATTTCATTCAATCCCTTTCGATCCCACTCCATTCCATTCCATCCCAATGCATTCCATTCCATTCCATCCCATGCCATTCCATTCCATTCCAACCATTCCATTCCTTTCCAATCTACTCTGTTCCATTCCATTCCATCCCATTCTAGTCCATTTCATTCCATTCCAATGCATTCCATTCCACTGATTCCATCCCATCCCATCCCATCCCATCCCATCTCATTCAACTCCCAATCCACTCCAATCCATTCTACCCCATTCCATTTCACCTCATTCAATCCCAGACCATACCATTCCATTCCCTTCCATTCCATTCCATTCCTTTGTACTCCATTCCATTCTATTGCAATCCTTTCTCTTCCATTCATTTCCATTCCAACCCATTCCATTCCGTTCCACATCATTCCACTCCATTCAATTCCATTCAGTTCCATTCCATTCTACAGAACTCCTTTCCATTCCCTCCCATGCCATTATATTCCACTCCATTCCTCTCCATTCTATTCCAAACATTCCATTCCATTTAATTCCATGGTATGCCATTCCATTCCATTCCATTCCATTCCATTCCATTCCATTCCATTCCATTCCATTCCATTCCACCGAAATCAATTCCATTTCATTCCATCCCCTACCATTCAATTGCACTGGATTCCATTCTATTCTACTTCATTCCATTCCACTCCATTCAATTCCATTCCATCGCATCCCATCCAATTCCATTACCCTCCAATCCACTCCTTTACATTCCAATCCATTGCATTGCATTGCATTGCATTCCAGTCTACTCCACTCCATTCCATTCCATCCCGTCACATCTCTTCCCATACAATTCCACTCCAGTGCACTCCGTTAGATGCCCCTCCATTGCACTCAATTCCAATCCCTTCTCTTCAATTCCTCTTGATTCCGTTTCATGCCATTCCATTTCATTCCACTCCATTCCATGTCATTCCATCCCGTAGCATCACATTCCATTTCATTCCATTCTATTCCATTCTATTCTACTCCATTCCACTCCATTCCATTCCTCTCCTTACCTTTCAATTCCTTTGGATGCCATTATATTTCACTCGATTCTATTCCACTGCATTCGATGCCGTTAAACACCGTGACATTACCCTGCAATCCATTCAGTCCCAAAGCATACCATTTCATTCCACACCATTCCACTGCATTCCATTTTATTCAATTCTACTCCATTCCATTCTGTTCAGTTCTACGACAATGCATTCCTCTTCATTCCATTCCATTGGATGCTACTCCATTCCATTCCATTCCACTCCATTTCCCTCCATTCCATTACACAACCTTGCATCCCTTGCCTTACCATTCCATCCATTCCATTCCATTCCATTCCATTCCATTCCATTCCATTCCATTCCATTCCATTCATTTCCACTCCATTCCATCTAGTTCCATTCCATTCCTTTCCATTCCATTCCGTTCTACTCCATTCGATTGCATTCCATTCCAACTAATTGCATTTCATTCAATTCCATTTCTTCCCACTCCATTCCATTCCATAAAAATGCATTCCATTTCATTCAGTTCTATTCCTTTCCATTCTACTGAACTCCATTCCATTCCATTCCTTCCCATGACATTCCATTCCACTTCATTCCATTCAAACCATTCCATTCATTCCCCTCTACTGCATTTCTTTCCACCTCATTCTACTCCATTCCATTCCATTCTGTTCCATTCTATTCCATTCTACTCAACTCCACTCCATTCCATTCCATCCCATGCCATTCCATTCCACTCCACTCCATTCCATTCCAAACATTCCATTCCTTTCCTCTCTACTCTGTTCCCTTACATTCCATCCCATTCTACTCCATTTCATTCCATTCCCATCCATCCCATTCCATCCCACCCCATCCCATCTCATCCCATCACATCCCTTTCCATCTCATTCCACTCCAATCGATTCTACCCCATTCCACTACATTCTACTCCAGGCCATTCCATTCCACTGCATTCCTTTCCTTTCGATTCCAGCCTCCTCCACTCCATTCCAGTACATCCCATCACATCTCTGACCATGCAATTCTACTCCATTGCATTCCATTACATTCCATCGCATTCAGTTCCAATCCATTCCATTCCATTTCTTTCCATCCCATTTCATTCCACTCCATTCCATTACATTCCTTCAGATCTCTTTACAGTACGCTCGATTCCATTCAATTCCAAACAATACCAATCCATTCCACATGAGTCCATTCCATTCCATTTCATTCAATTCTACTCCATTCCACGCCATTCAATTCTATTTCATTCCATTGCTCCTCATTCCGCTCAATTGCATTCTGCTACATTCCTTTACATTCCACTCCGTTCCATTCCACGCCATTCCATCTGATCCTGTCCCATTCTGTTCCTTTATATTCCACTCCGTGTCATTCCACTTCACTTGATTCCATTTCATTCCATTACATTTCATTCTATTGAATCCGAGACCGTATCATTCCATTCCACAAAATTCCGCTCCATTCCATTTCATTCAATTCTACTCCATTCCATTCAATTCTATTGTATTTCATTCCCTTCCACTGAATTCTACTCCATTTCATTCCATTCTATTCCATTCCACTCCTTTTGATTCCATTAAATTCCATTCCATTCCATTTCACTCCATTCAATCCCAGACCATACCATTCCATTCCACAGCTTTCCACTGTATTGCATTTCATTAAATTCTTCACCTTTCCTTTCCATTCAATTCTATTTCATTCCATTACACTCCACTGCATTCCATTCCGTTGCATCCCATCTCATTCCATTGCACTAAATAGTACTCCATTCCATTCATTTCTATACCATTCCACTGCACTTCATTGCACTCCATTTCACTCCATTCCACCAATTCCATTCCATTTCATTCTATCGCACTCCTTTCCATTTCATCCCATCCTATCCCATTCCATTGTATTCTATTCCATTCCACTCCATTCCACAGCATTGCATTCCGTTCCACTCCTTGGTATTCTATTCCACTCCATTCCATTCCATTCTGTTCCATTCCATTCCATTCTACTGAACTCCATTCCATTCCATCCCATGCCGTTCCATTTCACTCCATTCCATTCCAACCGTTCCATTCCATTACACTCTCCCCCATTGTATTCTGTACCATTCTATTCCATTCCATTCCATTCTATTCCTTTCAATTCCATTCTATTGCATTCCATTGCATCCCATTTTTTTCTATTCCGTTGCATTGCACTACATTGCATATCATGCCTTTCCATTCTGTACATTCCCATACCATTGCGTTGCACACCATTCAACTGCATTCCATTACATACCATTCCATTCTACAGCACTCCATATCACTCAGTTTCCATCCTTTCCATTCCATGCCATTCCATTCCATTGCATTGCATTCCATTCCTTTGAACTCAGATCTATTTTATCCCACTCCACTCCATTCCATTCTAGTCCACTCCATTCCATTCCATCCCGTCACATCCCTTTCCATGCTGTTCCACTCCATTCCAGTCCATTAGATTCCATTCCATTGCTTTCAATTCCAACCCGTTCTATTCAATTCCTCCTGATTCCATTCCATTCCATTCCATTCCATTCCATTCCACTGTGTTTCATTCCAGTCCATTTCGTGCCATTCCATCCCATACCATCACATTCCATTCCATTCCATTCCTCTATATTCTATTCCATTCCACTGCATTTGATTCCTCTCCAATAGATTCCATTCCGTTGGATACCATTATCTTTCACTCGATTCTGTTCTTCTGCATTTTATGTCATTAAATTCCATGACATTTCATTTTATTCCATTCAATCCCCAACCATACCATTTCATTCCACACCTTTCCATTCCATTCCATTTCATTCAATTCTACTGCATTCCATTCCACTTCAGTCCATTCAATTCATTCCACTCCATTTCATTCCACCCGATGCCATTCCACTCCATTCTATCTGATCCTATGCCATTCCATTCCATTCCATTCCATTCCATTCCATTCCATTCCACTCCACTCTGTTCCAATCCACACCATTCGATTCCATCTCATTCCATTCAATCCCAAAACATACCATTTCATTCCACACCATTCCACTGCATTCCAACTCATTCATTTCTTCTCCTTTCCATTCCATTCCATTCCATTCTATTCCATTCCATTCCATGTCATTCCATTCCACTGCATTCTACTCCATTCCATTTCATTCCATTCCACTCTTCCATCCTTTCCACCCCATTCCATTCTTTCCCTTACTATTCCATCCAATCCCTTCCATTGCAATCCATTCCATTCTCTTCATTCCATTCCATTTCATTCCACTATACTCCCTTCCATTCCATGAGATCCCATTACATTACTTTCGAATCCTTTCAGTCCCAAACCATAGCATTCCATTCCACACCAGTCCATTCCATTCTATTCATTCAATTCTACTCCATTCCATTCCATTGAATCCTATTTCATTCCATTCCTCCTCTTTCCATTCAATTGCATTCTCCTACCTTCCTTTCCATTCCATTCCGTTCCTTTCCATGCCATTCCATCTGATCCTATCCTTTTCCATTCCTTTATATTCCACTCCGTGTCATTCCACTTCATTTCATTCCATTACATTGCATTCCATTCAATCCCAAACTGTACCATTCCATTCCAATCCATTCCACTTCATTGAATTGTACTCCATTCCACTCCATTCGCACGCGCGTGCACACACACATACACGCGCGCGCGCGCCTCGCGCGCACACACACACACGCGCACACGCGCACACGGACACTGTTGGTTGCAATCCAGGAAGGACGCTTTCACTTCAAGCATTAGACCCTGCTAATGGACATAAAAACACACACCCACGGATGCACAGACGCACGCACTCACACTCGCACATGCACACGCACACACTGTTGGTTCCACTCCAGGAAGGATGCTTTCCCTTCAAGTACTTGAGCCTGCTAGACACACACACACACAAACACACACACGCAGGCACGCATGCACGCACACATGCACACACACACACCCCGTGTTGGGTCCTCTCCAGGATGGATGCCTTCCCTTTAAGGACTTGACCCTTGGTATGGTTTATACACTGTGTCAAACTGGGGAGTGTAGAGGTTTGGCTGAGTGACTCAGCAGGAAGCCAGCGTGCTTACTTTGTACACATCCGGA
>PVLD010035715.1:0-11562 GCA_004027595.1 Dinomys branickii | reverse complement strand
TTTGAGGTGAGCCTGGGCTACATAGTGAGTTCAAGGCCAACCTGAACTATATAGTGAGACCCTGTCTCAAATAAATAAGTAAAAAAAAAAAAAAGGCCTGGGGATGTAGCTCAGTGTGAAGGCCCTGACTTCAGTCCTAACACCAAAAACACAAGTAAATAAAAAGTTTTCCTTGGTTGTTCTGGTTAGGTAGAAATTATCTATTTTTCAAAAAATTTATTGATACATTTTAGATATGCATAATGATCGTATTCATCATTGGGAATTTGTACCTGTGCATCATATATCTTGCTTCTTTTTTTCTCAATGCCTTTTCTTCCTACAAACCCTCTTTCCCCTCTTTTTTTTTTTTTTTTTGGTCTTTTTGAGACAGGGTCTCACTATGCAGTTCAGGCTGGCTTTGAGCTCACTTTGTAGCCCAGGCTGGTCTTCAACTGGCAGCAATCCTCCTGCCTCAGCCTCCTGAGTGCTGGAATTACAGGTGTGTGCCACCGCACCTGACCCTCCCTCATTTACAAAAACTTTGTTTCCATTTTTTCCTTCTACTCTTTTTTTGTCATTTCTTCCTTCCCCCACTTCCTTGTTCCCCTTCTCACTTGAATGTTTTCTCCCCATTTCCCAATGCCTATTACACATTTTGGTCTTCTTTATACTTTGGGTTTCTTGCACCAGAGAAACAATGCAATGTTTACACATGTGTCCAATTTATTTCACTTAAGAGTATGGGCTCTCAAGGTGCACCCATTTTTCTAGAAATGTCTTGAGCTTATCCTTCTTCACAGCTTAGTAGTGCTCCATTGTATTTTTTAAAAACTACATCTTCTTTATTGTGGGAGACCGCTGAGAGACATGCGGTCGGCGTCCATTTTGTAATATATCAGCCATCTTAAAAGTCTTCTTGAATTAAGTTTCAGTTTCTATCTTAAGTTTCTGCTTTTCTGAGTTAGGTTTCTGTTTCCCGTAAGTCACGTGCTATCCGGACCTCCCTCCATTACTTAGTTACCCACTGACGTCAACCTCCCCACTCCCGCACTGTATAAATACCCAAGCTTTCCGCCTAATAGAAGAGACTTGATCAGAATCCTGTCGTGTCTCCATTTCTTGTGTCTCTTGTCCCTTTCTCATCCCCGCTCCCCCTCTAGGGTCTCCGTTGACTACCCGCGGGTCGGGTCACTTTATCCCTTCATCCACTGATGGGCATTTTGGCTGTTTCCAAGATTACAAACTGTGTCACTATAAACATGGGTGATCTGATGCTTTTAATTCTTTCAGGAAGATACCAAAAAGAGGAATAGCTGGGTCAAAGGGAGGCTCTAGTTTTAGTTTTTTTGTGGAATCTCCACAGATTTCTACAGTGGTTGTACATGTGTACACTCCCACCAACAATGGGAAAGAGTTCCTTTTTCCCCCACAACCCCACCAGCATTTGTTACTTTGTGATTTCTTGATAGTAGCCATTGTTTCAGGAGTGAGATGGAACCTCAGCTTTTTAATTTTTATTTGAAATAGGGTCTCCCTATGCAGTTCGGGCTGGCCTTGAACTCACTATGTAGCCCAGGTTGGCCTCAAACTTGCAGCGATCCTCCTGCTCAATCTCCAGAGTGCTGGGATTACAGGCTTGTGTCACCACGCCTGGCTCTCAGCATTGTTTTAATTTGCACGTCTTGAATGACCAGTGATGTTGAACATTTTTTCATATACTTATTTGCCACTCCTACCTCTTTATCTGAGAAGTGTCTATTCATTTCAGATGCCCATTTTTGAATGGGGTCTTTAAATTTGAGGCTCTGATATTTTTTAGTTCTTTACATATTCTATATATCAGTCCTTTGTCTGAGGAACAGCTAGCAAACATTTTTTCATACTATGCCTTGTCTTTTCGCTCTGTTGATGGTTTCTCTTACTGTGCAAAAGCATTTTAATAGGATGCGATCCCAGTTGTTCTTTGTGATAGTTCCTGTCTGATCAGAGTTTTGTTCATGAAGTCTTTTGTTTTGTTTTGTTTTGGTGTTTTATTTTGAGACAGGGTCTCACTATGCAGTTCAGGCTGGCCTTGAGCTTACTTTGTAGCCCAGGATGGTCTGAAACTTCTAACAATCCTCCTGCCTCAGCATCCCAAGTGCTGAGTTTTTTCATAAAGTCTTTACACACACCATTGTCTTCCAGCAGATTTAGTGCTTCCGTTTTAATATTTAGATCTTTGACCCACTTCAATTTTAGTTTAATGCACAGTGAAAGATATGGATTTAATCTTCAGCATGTGGAAAGCCTTTCTTTTCCCAGCATCATTTATTAAATGATGACTATCTCTCTTTGTGTGAAGGTATTTGGCTCCTTTATCAAAGATAAAGTATCTGAGTATGTTTGGAGTTGTTTCTGCATCTTCTAATCTGTTCCACTGATCAACAGGGTTTTGTTTTGGTTTTTTTTTTTTTGCCAGTATCATGCTGTTTTAATCAGAGTAGCTTTGTAGTATAATTTCAAGTCAGGGATTGTGATGACCTCCTACTTTGCCTTTGTTGCCCAGAATCACTTTTACTCTTCTAGGTCTCTTCTGGTTCCAAATGAATTTTAGGATTGTTTGCTCTAATTCTGTGAGATATGTTACTGGTATTTTGATAGAGATTGTGTTAAATCTGTGTAACAATTTTGAAAGTACAGCCGTTTTCTTATTCCTACCCAAGAACATGGGCTATCTTCAGAAATTATCTTTCCTTGAATTTGAATTACATTGTTTGAATATAGGCAGGCATTAAGACTTGCTATGACCACTAGAATGTTACAGTAGTGAAGTTGTGATAGTGCTGGGGTCCACGCGGGTTCAGACTCCCATGAAGACAACATGAAGCCAGTTGTGGTGGCCGACATTCATAATCCTAGCACTCTGGGAGGCTGAGGCAAGAAGACTGCAGTTTGAGGTCAGCCTGGGGAACTTGATTCAGAGACCCTGTCTCAAAATTTTAAAATGCTAAAATGGAATTCAGTGAAAAGGCTTTGGATCCAGTCCCAAAGAAAGAAGGGAGGGAGCGAGGGAACAAGGAAGGAGAGGGAGAGGAAGCAAGGAGCGAGAGAGCGTAAGAGAGAAAGAGCAAGGCAAAGATAAAATGAAATTGCTCGTGGGCACGACCTGGCCAACACTGCACTTTGCTACTGCGCCCTCTGCACTCCGCTCTGGTGTCTCTCATCTGGAGTGGTCTGCGGGGAAACACAGCAGTCCTGGCCTTATTCTCAGACGGACCGTACATCTGACAGAACTGTACTAAGAATGTTGCCGTTGTTAGAGTCAGACGTTTCCCAAAGCATGAACTCACAGCTGTCTCCCTTTGACCTCTCAGATCTCTTTCCCTATGCCGTGGACTTTCTCATACTGTACTTGCTGAGAGAGATTACTTCAGTAGCCACAACACAAAAGACCTTTTGGTGATTCACTTTACCCTATCGTCCACCATTAATCCCAAAATAACAACCCTACATTTACATAAATGAGGAAGACTTCCCAAATCACTCTTCTAACAAAAAGTTATTCACCTTGACGTAAATTCCTACTGTGCCCTAAAAGCATCCAACAAAGTTGACATGAAGAAAACAAGTTTCCATCAATTTAGGAGGAATCCTGCACATTTCATCTTTGGGCACCCATGCTGGAGAACGTTTTCATAAGTTTGAAAAAGAGCAGTTTTACCTCCTCTACTTGGCAAGTTGAGCATGCATGGATACGGGTAAACAAGAGTGCATCAGCTAGCTGTGTTTCAGTGAGCACTCCAGGTTTTTTCAGTATTTTTAGAACAACCCCACTGACAGTCTTGTAGCTAAGGACAAAGGTAAAACAAATCTAGCTGGATGTGATGGCCCACGCCTGTAATCCCAGCATTTGTGAGGCTGATACAGGAGGATCACAGGGAGTTGGAGGCCAGCATGAGTTACACAGTGAGTTCAAGTTCAGTCTGAATTACAGAGGGAGACTTTGCCTCACCACTTCCTCCCGCAAAACTTAAGACAAATGTAAGACTGTGTCAGCCAAAGAAGGTGATTTATATATCGCTGGATTGATTGGTTAATTCAGTTAACAAACACACATACTTGTTAAGGGTTGATGGTCATAAAATTGAGTAAAACTAGGAGCTCTCTTTCCAGTAGTGGAGATATACATAAAAAGGAAATATTACAATTTTTTTTCCAGTGCTAAGGATCGCACCCAGGACCTGGTGCATGCTGGGCAAGTGCTTCAACTGAGCTACAGCCCCGACTCCAATTTCACAATTTGATAGGTGGCGAGTGCGGCATGGGTGGGGTCTGCGGGGACAGTTCTCTGCAGTCTCATGTCCTGTCCTAAAAGAGACTTCAGTGAGAAAGGCAGGGTGATATAATCTTTTTCTTTAATCCATTTCTTCCTGGTACATGGTTACCTTAGGTCCACCCCCCAACACACACACATACACACTCAGACTGAAATCAGGGTTGAGCAACAACGCCATCCCTTTTTTGTTTGTTTGTTTTTTGTGGTACTAGGGATCAAACTCAGGACCCTGTGCTTGCCAGGCAGGCACTTATTCCACTGAGCTATATCCGCAGCCCTGTTTGTTTGTTTGTTTTTATCCTGAGACAGGGTCTCGCCAAATTGCTGTATTGCCCAAGCTGGGCTCAAGAACTTGGATCTTCCTGCCTCAGTCTCGTAGAGTGCTGGGATTACAGGCACACGCCACTATGCCGGTCCACCTTGGTTTTAAGCATGTTCCTTGACTGGAGAAGCTAACGCCCCCTAATGTTTGCCTAACACTCCTGCTGGCTACTAGAACAGCCCAAGCATCTGCACTCTTTGCCCCTCCTCCTACAGTGCTTAGTTCACGCCACTCACGTTCTGGCGCTAAGTTTGAGCCAATAAAGTTTTGCCTTCCAGATCACAGGGTCAAGGGAAAGAAGTCACCGGCCAAAGGGCTGCCACCATAACGCAAAGAGAAGTCTTTCAGTGGAGTCTTCGGTCCAATGAGAAGCAGAAGACGCGCAAGGAAGCAGGGAGCCCAGCCTCCTAACACCCGGACCAGTGAGGAGCAGCCGTCCAGCCCCACCTCCTGGCCTGGGGTAGCGCGATGAGCCACGCTTCCAATGGCCAGCGCAACCTCGAGTCACGTGCATTTTTGCAAGCTCAGCCTCCCTTGGCCGGTCATGTGACGGTGACGTTAATGTCACGCTGGCCAATGGAAAGGAGCGTTGGCTTCACAGACCGGGAGCTGGGTCACCTTCACCAATGACTGCGCGACGGGGGCGGGGACAGCCTGTCGCGTGCTGCGGGACGGAACTGGGCGGGGCCGGACGCTCGCTGCAGGGCGAGTCGGGAGCCGGGCGCGCAGGCGCCTGGGGGACCCGGTAGCGGCGGCGGCGGCGGCGGCGGGAGCTGGCGCTCTGACCCGAGGGAGACAGCCATGGCGGCGGATGGAGAGCGTTCCCCGCTGCTGTCCGAGCCAGTCGACAGTGGCGCTGGCGGCAACGGCTTAGTAGGGCCGGGCGGGAGCGGGGCTGGGCCCGGGGGAGGCCTGACCCCCTCCGCACCACCGTACGGAGCCGGTAAACATGCCCCGCCCCAGGGTAAGCCGGGCGGGCCGAGATGTTCCCGGGGGTGCGGAGTATGCGGGAGGGGCGGGGCGGAGGCGGGGCCCGAGCGCCAGGTGCAGGTCTGTGACACCTGTGCCGCGGCGACACCTGCTTCCCTGCAGTCTCCCCCAGCCAGAGGCTGCTGGAGCCGCCGATTAGGAGCCGCTCGCTGAGCTTGCTCAGAGGGTTGAAGATCAGATAGAGCGTCCTGCCCCTGTGGAGCTTCAGTGAGGGGGTTTGCGAGCGATGCCAGCCCCTGCTTTTTATCTGGGTCCTCTGTAGCATTTTCCCCGTTCCCTGAGGGGCATCCAGCGGTGCTGCCTGGGGAGGACCCGCCCCCTTACTCGCCTCTGACCAGCCCCGACAGTGGGAACGCCCCCATGATCACCTGCCGAGTCTGCCAGTCTCTCATCAACGTGGAAGGCAAAATGCATCAGCATGTCGTCAAATGTGGTGTCTGCAACGAAGCCACTGTGAGTTACACATCCACAAAATGGGCCCCGCTTCCTGAATCCTTTTTCCGATCTCAAGTCTAGTCCCTGACTAAGGGCTCTTCGTGAAACTCAGTTTCAGTTCCAGGAGTCTATTATGGCTATTTCCCCAAATGCCACTCACCAAAACTAACGTTCGCTTCACCTTCACACTTAGCCTGCATGTTAAGATTTAGCTTTATCTGCAAATCTGACACGTCTCTCTTCATCTCTCCTCCCTGGCTAGGACCTTAACTCACTCATTTCTTCCAAGAAGTGTGCGTGGAAGGAATTGTCAGGGCCCGGGATTAGAGATTTGCTTACTAAGGTCTCCGTTGTTCTCTAGCCAATCAAGAATGCACCCCCAGGGAAAAAATATGTTCGATGCCCCTGCAACTGTCTCCTTATCTGCAAAGTAACATCCCAGCGGATTGCCTGCCCTCGGCCCTACTGGTAAGAGACGTAAGGTGGGGAAGAGGGTAAGTAGAGAAAAAATTGGGAAGCCAAAAAAAAGATAATGTTTATAGAAAACATGAAGGTGAGAGAGCTTGGTGTTTATGTACAAGGAGAAAAAGCGGACGAAGCTTTGTGCCTTAGAAATACTGTAAGAGGCTCTCTTCATCTCAGTGAGAAGAGTGGGATGAATAGCAATGTTCTTAGACTAGCAAGGAGGGCATGATTTATCCTGAGATAAAAGGGCAATCAGAGACCTACAGTTTAAGTAGTACTCTTTCTCATAGATTCTGTGGTGTAAGATTCTGTGGGGGACTTAACATTTTACATGTACAGAGGAGTGAAGGCAGTTGATAAAGAGGCAGGGAGTGGGGATGTGAAGGAGAGACACTGGGGACTTTTAGAACTAAAATTTTTCACATACAGTATTTTCTTCCTATATAGCAAAAGAATCATCAACCTTGGGCCTGTGCATCCAGGACCCCTGAGTCCAGAACCACAGCCAATGGGTGTTAGGGTCATCTGTGGACATTGCAAGAATACTTTTCTGGTGAGGAGGGAATACTGGGATACCATAAGGAACAATGTAGTGAACCCTGAAAAAGTCTGTCCGCATTTTCTATTCTCCCGTGTCCCAAGGTTCTCAATGAGGAAGACATTCCTTCTACAATTACTTTCTCTTTCTCAATAGTGGACTGAATTCACTGACCGAACCTTGGCACGCTGCCCGCATTGCAGGAAAGTGTAAGTGAATAGGGGCTGATCTGGCAGTGTGGTGAGCTGTGGAACAAAAGCACGGGAGCCGTTATGACTCAATGTATTTGCTTCCTCACAGGTCGTCTATTGGGCGTAGATACCCAAGAAAGAGATGTATCTGCTGCTTCTTGCTTGGTTTACTTTTGGCAGTCACAGCCACTGGGCTTGCTGTGAGTAACCTTGACCCAACCCCTTTCACTCATCAGCTTCAGCATAGGCTGTTTGGGAAACTAGTAACCTAAAAAAAAGTGACAGATAATGGGAGTTTTAAAGTATCATCTAGCTGAAGTCATGTGACTGTCTTACTACTAAACAAATTAAAAAAAATTTTTTTTTGTAGCAGTCAGGTCAGTGGAGAAATGTTTTAAACTGAGTTGCTACTAGGCATAGTTCAGACTAAGGTATTTACAGGTGTCTGGGATGGTATGGCTGGTTCCTGCACCGGGGGGGGGGGGACACTGAGTAACTTGGCCTTTCAGATGTCCCTGAAGGTGTTTCCTTGTGGGTCGGGAACAGGGATGAAGTGAATTGTGTTGCCACTCCTGGGCTCTCAGTAGTAGCACATGAAGAGCAACCTCATCTTTTTCTCCTCCTCCTCCCCATCAGTTTGGCACGTGGAAACACGCACGACGATATGGAGGTATATACGCAGCCTGGGCATTTGTCATCCTGTTGGCTGTGCTGTGTTTGGGCCGGGCC
Source organism: Dinomys branickii (assembly GCA_004027595.1). NCBI lineage: Eukaryota > Metazoa > Chordata > Mammalia > Rodentia > Dinomyidae > Dinomys > Dinomys branickii. The sequence goes on along the minus strand of PVLD010035715.1, from coordinate 3,595 downwards.
CTCTACTGGGCCTGTATGAAGGTCAGCCACCCTGTCCAGAACTTCTCCTGAGCCCCTTGATGATCACAGACTGTGCCTCGCCCCTCCCTGGTGGGGACAGTGACACTACAAAGGGAGTTGAAGTAAAGGCTCCCTGGGCTTCTACATGGAAGCCAGGCAGCTGCCTTTCTTTTCCCGGGGAGACGTAGGAAGGAACCAGGCCCTCGCTGAGGTTTGGAGGGGTAGATGAAACCGCGGCTGGCCTTCTGCTTTCCTCCGAGGGTTGCTGTGTGCAGGGAGAAGGGGGCAAGGTGTTGCCCCTAAGCCTGGGTCCTTTCTATGTGCTCCCTGAGACCGGCTCCTGTCCCTTACACATTCCAGGGCAGGCTGGGGGTGGGTGGCCCTGGGGGTTCCCCTCCCTCTTATGCACCACTTAGGACCTTGCTGCTGCTATTGCACTTCACCAGGGGCTGGCTCTGACCTCAGTACCCTGTCTCCTCGCCCACATTCCGTGTCTCGTGGGGGTGGGGTCAGCCGCTGCTCTGTACAGAACCACAGGAACTGATGTGTATATAGTTATTTAATGTGGGGTACACTCCCCCAGTCCATGTTTTCCTTAATCCCTCCTTCCAACCTTCCTTACCCCCTGCCCCCAGTTGCAGTACTTAACTGGGCTGGGTAGGGCTGCTGTCTCTGGAGGTTAGGGATTTATCCAGTGCTTGTAAATAAATAAGATCATGACTAACCTTTTTCAGTTGTTACCTTTTATGAATAAAGAAGAGGAAAATGTGTAACCCCAGAGGGATAAAACAAACACAAGCAAGGCTGAACTATGGCCTTTTATTTACACATGGATAGTTCAAAAGAACTCACCAGAAACTTCAGTGTAAGGGGGCTTCACAAAGAAATTTTGGGCTTAAAAGAAACCTGTCACTGGTGCCTGGTCAGAGGACCTGTTGGCTCATAGACAAGAAAGTGGATTTTTAGAGAGTTATTAAAGGAGGAATATTTGGGGGGAGGCAGGCTATTCCAAGGCTCACAGTGACTTGGAGAACATGTCACAGTGCTAAGTACAGAGTGATGGGACAGTGATCACTGCCAAGGGCCTTAGAACGGATCTTGCTGTCACACAAAGCAGGTAAAAGGGAATGGGACAACAGGAAGTAATCCAGGCGCCAGCCCACATTCTTGGACCGAGCGTTCATCATGTAAGTCCAAAAGGTGTAGGCGTAGGCAGTGTGAGGGTACAGGTGGCGAAAGCTGTCGGCCAGCGGCACCGCCTGCAGCACCTCCCCAAAGCCCTGGCGCTCCTGTGGAGTGAAGCCAGCATTCTTTTTGTTTCCCTTGGGGTTACGAAGGTCAATTTCTTCATGAGCCACGTTGAGGTCCCCACACAGTACAAGAGGCTTGCGGGAAGCCAAGCCCTTCAGGAACTTGCGAAAGGCTTCATCCCAGCGCTGCCTGTACTCCAGCCTTACCAGACCCCGACCTGCGTTAGGTACATAGGCCGTAACCAGCACAAACGAGTCAAATTCAGCCACAATCACCCGGCCTTCCTGGTCATGTTCCTCTTCACCTATCAGACAAGAATCGGAATTTAAAAAATAAGAAAAGCAGAAAAAAAGGATTAAAACTCTGAAGCAAGGTTGGAGTATTAACAATTGGTTTAAGAAAGCCTGGGCATTAGGAACAAACGGTCTCACCAATGCCGTAAGAGACTTTGAGTGGGCAGTGGCGGGAGAGTAGACCCACACCACTGTACCCTTCCTTGTCAGATGGCGCGGACCAGTACTGATGGGAGAGCCCAGACAGTTCCTGAAGCTCAGCTGGGAGTTTGTTCTCTGAACATTTGGTTTCTTGGAGGCACAGGATATCAGGGGCTTCTTCCTTTACCCACTGAGAGTAAAACAGGCAGAAAAAGTAATCAGTTCAGCAGATCTATTTACTGAACAGTTCACACACAAATAGTGTATTTGTATGCTAGCTATACATGTAACCCTTGTACCTAAGGAATGCAGTGGATCGTGAGTTATAAATTATGTGACTGAAAATTAAGGGAATTGAAGTTATACATACTGTAGTAAGGGTTTTTTTCTTTTTGAGGCACTGGGGATTAATTCCAGACCTTTGCACTGAGCTACATCCTCAGCCCTTTAGTATTTTGAGACATAGGTTCATTAAACTGCTGAACTGGCCTGGCTGAGCTTGAATTTGTCATCTTCCTGCTTCAGCCTCCCAGAGTGCTGAGAATACAGGTTTGTTTAACTAGGATTTTTAAACAGTGATAAGAATGCAGGATTGCTGTAGATAAAATGGAGAAAGGCCAGTGAAGAGGTTTTTTGGAACAGGAAGGGCCACAAAACCACACAACGGAAAGAACGGATATACAGGTAAGGCTTGGTCTCCTCGCCTCATAGTACTCCCATAAAAAACTCATATCCTGGCTAGATGTGGTGGCACGTGCCCCATAAATGCAGCACTCAGGAGGCTGAAGTGTAGGACTGCAGCGAGTTCAAGGCCAGTCTGAGGCACAAAGTGAGACCTTGCACTCCCAAAAAAGAACTCATATGCTGGGAATTGAAATGACAAAAGGTGGTTAAATTGCAAGATTATTCAGTATTAGGTAATGTCTCCCCTGTGTGAAACGCACTCACATCTAAGCCCTTCTTCTTAATCCAAGCGCGAAGCCCATCCACATTCCAAGAGCATATCTTGAGTGTGGCAGATTTGCCACTAGGTGAGTTTTTTTTATCTGGAGGATCCTCATACAGGATTGGGCCCTCTCCTGCTGCCTCTTTTTCATTTTTCTTTGCTCCCACTTTACTCTTCTTGGCCTCTGGTTCTACAAAGTGGGTAAGACACAATGTAAAAGCAGGCGGTTTCCAACTTCAATCAAGAATTAATAGAATATATAGTTGACCTGACTGCTCAACTGAAAGAATGAAATTCTCTCTTCATGGAATAAATTATTAATACCCCCCCCCCGCCGTCACCGCTTGGAGGAAGAGGAGCTCATATGATTTCTCTTACCTCTCTTCGGTTCTTCCCCATCTTCTGACACTGATCCTTTTTTCCCACGCTTTGGCATCCCTGTAACGAAAGCCCTTCGGCACCTGTACCACGTCGCCCACCAAAGCAATATTTTCACCGTGTGGTCTGTAGACGGAAAGAAATCATACAACCAGGCAAGGCTAAAGAGAAGACTCCTCCCTCGGTCGTGCCCGACCAGGTCCCGCCTTTGAAATCACTTTATCTCTGAATCCTTTCCCCGCCTTTGAGCGTCAGGGGCCCTTCAGCCCTTCACCCGCGTTAGGTCATTTGAGTGCCTCATATTCTCCCAAGGTGTGCCCTTTGGCCACCTGGGGACCTTAAGAAAGAGTCCTGACTCATCAGGCCTCCCAGACACCGAGTATTAGAGGAACAGCCAGCCCTTATCCGACCTGCTCCGGTCCCAGTGTGACTCCTTATCCGAGTACAAAGAACTGAGCACGCTGAGCCCCACGTGGGAAACCGCGTGGTCACGTGACCCGACGCCTGCCCGTCCGAGGAGGGCGTGTGATTGGCTGTCTGGAACCACGTGATGAGAACACTCCTCCTCCTCCTCCTCCTCCTCCTC
>PVLD010035714.1:0-11562 GCA_004027595.1 Dinomys branickii | reverse complement strand
GACTTTCCCACGTCTCGTCCCGGCAGCCTGGTCCGCCCTACCACATCTCCCCCGGCATCTCAGAGAAATACGCCCAGTTTAAACTTCCCAGCCGAGGTTCCGGCATTCACGCTCACCAAGTCTGTCTCGAGCTGGTGGTGTTTATTAAGGAGGTTCGCTCCCTTGCTGCTCACCCGGTCGCCATCTTCCCCGGATCTCTCTGAGTTCAATTTCTGGTACCCCCAAAAACTCTTTAATCAGGATACATGTAATACCATTCATATATATATGTATACATGTAAAACAATCATTCTGTAGCAAAAAGAAAATCAACTTTAAAACAGTAAAAAATTTAATAGCTATTTCCTCAATGAAGATTAAACAAGTGGCTAATGAGTGATGATAAGTATAATTATTCATTAAAGAAATGCAAATCTAAAGCACAATGCTGTGTGTTACACATGTATGGAAATGCCACAGTGAAACTCAAAACATTGTGAGATTAATATGCACCAAAACATATATTTGCAATTAAAAAACAATGAGATATAGTATTATAATATTAGGATGGCTAAAATGAAAATGTTGTAAAATAACAAGTGTTGTCTCTGGTGTGGAGAAACCAGAAAAATCATATATTATTGGTGCGAATGTAAAATGATGGACCCACTGTGGAAGACAATCTGCCAGTTTACCAAAATGTTAAATACAATGTTTATGTTTTCACAGGCCTGAAAAATTCTCTTGGGCATACAAACAAAATGAATAAAAGCTAATCTACCTTCAAAGGCCTGCATATGAATAGCAACAAATCTATACAAGACCCCAAAATGGAAATAATCTAGAGTCCACAAATTGCTCATCAGATAAATAGAATTTATGCATCAATATAATGGAATGTTATGGGCTTTTTGTAGGGATTTTTTTGGTTGATTTTTTTTTGTTTTGTTTTGCTTTTTGAGACAGGGTCTCACTATGTAGCCCAGGCCTTCCTTGAACTTGCAACAATCCTCCTGACTCAGCCTCCTGAGTGCTAAGATTATAGATGTGCACCAGTTGGAACCCTATTTTATAATAAAAAGAATAAAATGCTGATTCACAGCATAACATAGATGAACTTTGAAAATATGCTAAAGCTGGGCATGGTGGTGCATGCTTGTAATCCAAGCATTTGGGAGGCTGAGACAGGAGGATCATTGCAAGTTCAAGACCAGCCTGGGATATAAAGTGAGCTCAAGGCCAGCCTGAACTGCATAGCGAGACCCTGTCTCAAAAATACAAAAAAAAAAAAAAAGAGAGAGAAAGAAAGAAAACATGCTAAATGACAGAATCCAGACCATAAAAGGCCATACATGGTACAATGCTACATATATGAAATGTTCTGAATGAACAAATTTATAAGAAATGAAATGTTTTTGGAGGGGTGCCACATGACTCTAATCCTGACAGTAAAAATCTGAGATGTGAGGATCACAAGTTTGAGCCCACCCTGGATAACTTTGTGGCTTAGCATAACCCTGTTCCAAAATCAAAGATAAAATGTTGGGGGATTAGCTCAGTGAGAAGGCCCTGAGTTCAATTCCCAGGACAAAAAAAAATATATTATCAATTTTTCAGTGTTGCAGCATTAAGGGGATGGTAAGTGACTGTCATGTGGTATAATGATTACATAACTTTGAGGAAATACCAAAAACTTTCAATTACACAGTTTAAATGTATGCACTGTGTGTTATGTAACTCCTATATTGGTATATAAAAAGTGTATTGAAGTGTAAGGCTTTACATATCAGTTCCATTTGAAAATGATTAAATACCTTGGAGAAGGAGACAACAGAATACAGCCTGCTTTGAAAAACCCACTAGCATACTATATAATGCTCAAAGGTTTGTTAAGTATTCATGTTAGTTATTTAATGCATTTTCAGAAACAACATGCTCAATAATTTCCTGGATTAATCTCATTTGGGTATTTAGGGTCACCTACCTGATTGGAAGTGCACACTTTTTATTTATTTAGGCATGGAGAAGCTATATTAATATGGAACTGCAAAACATCTACTATAGATGATGTTAATAGTTTGAATTTTCTTTCTTTAAAGGGGTCAATTCATAACAACCTCATGATTGGATTAGATGGGAACAAAGTAATAAATGTAAACAAAATATAATACATAACCCATGGAATTATAGATTTGTGAATAAATTCTAATAGTAGGGGAAATCAAATAGCTAAATAATAAGTTGAACATTTCACTTTTCTTCAGGCTTCTCAACACATTGCTGATCAGGCTGTGTCTGCCTCAGGGATGCCTCAAAGGAAATCATGACTTGGCGGACAGTGGTATATAGGCATTCTGTACCTAACCATGGTAACTATAATTTTGCTGGGTCTCATAGAATATCTTTATCTCCAAGCTTTAGCAAACTGAAAAATCTCTACTTTCAAGCAAACCTCATTTGTTTAAGACAAGTAACAAGCAAAAAGGTCAGTAGCAATCCTAATCCATTTTTGTCTGCAGTTCCTGAAGACAGCTAAATGAATGGCAGAGCAGGTTACAAAATGAAATCATTCTTCATCTTTGCTGGTATTGGACTCAGAGAATACCGCAAGGCCACTAAGATGTATTTTTCTTGAGAAGAAATGGTGTCCCCAAGGATCCGGGTCAAGAACAGAGTAGAAGAGTAAATCATGCTGCTTCAGCTGGAGAATTTTAATCTCTAAAGGAAATCTCAACATCCGAATTCACATAATCAGTTAGCATATGCAGTCAGGTTGGGTTGTTACTATATTAAGATGACTGCTTGTGCTAATTGAAAAGAAGGAAAAATCAGAGCAGTAAACGAAAAGATGAAGTGTCTCCCCTGTGTTTTCACTACTTGCCTAAGTAACCTGTCTTCATATGGGTTGACAATTACTAGTGATGCCAAGTGCAGCTAACAAAAATTACTTATGTCATATTTTGGTATCCAAGGCAACATGACAGCTGGCTTCAACTTCAAAAACATTCCTAGTTAACGAGGAATCCTCTAAGACATTTTAGTAGAGGCCAACTATTTTAAAACTAATTTAGTTTAGAAAAATGAGGTTAAAGAAGAGAGCAAGTAGTTAAAGGACATTACAACCCTGTTATTTCAATATGCTCTAAATTAGTGTAAAATAACAATGTCTAATAGAAATATAAGGGAGCCAAATATGTAATTCTAATTTTTCTAGAAGCCATATTAAAAGGTTTAAAGGAGTGCAATTATCTAATAATATTCTTTCTAACCCAGTGTGTCCTAAATGTTAACACTTAATACATGCACTCAACGTAAAATATTAGATACTTTACATTCATTTTTCATAGCATATCTTCAAAATTATGCTATTTATTTTACATTTCTAATCCTTTTTAACATGGACTGGCCACATTTCAAGTGCTATGCATTGCACAGCTATACACAATAGACCACTGGCCCTTTTATCAATAATTCTATAGGGATCTTTGGTCAGTATTTCATTATAGCATTCGATAAAATGCATGTAGATGATAATGAAAAGTAGCTTACTATATCACTTTTTTTTTTATCATGAACTACTGGGTAGAAGATCTGAACCTAAAGGTAAAAGTAGTTTTTCTGAAATTTCAGATAATTAAAGAATTGCATGTGAAGCCACAAAGAAAGTTCAAGATATCTAGAAATGTATCCTGGGACTTTGTGAAGAATTCTACACAGAAGGGAATGTAAGGTAAATTAGTAGGGTTGTTAAAGCCCCAGGAAGGATCAAGATTAAAAGACAATTCTAAAATATGTTTAAATTGTATCCTTGGACAGTCAAATAGAGAAAACATTAACATCAAATTTTTTGAAGATATGAGTGGTAATAGATGGTGGGGATTTTACTGACTTTCCTTAGAAAAGTGTTTAAAAAGAAAAATAGTAAATACTAAATATTAGAATACAACTAGCTCAGATTTGATTTGCTAATTTACCATGGTTTTTTCTATCAAGATTTCAACACCTTTTAAAAATTATAAAGTGAATATATTTTATAATTCCCTTGGAATACAAATAAATGGTAATAAAAATCATGTACAATAAAAAAGTATTAGAAAACTGAATAAAGTTTGACCTTTTACTAATTACAGATATTTTTAATGTGAGAATCAATTTTAAAATATTTTGTATTTACTCTTTCTTTGTAGGCAACCAATGAAGGAAATGAAATAAAAAGATGTGACCATCGAATGGTGTTTGGACCAAGTGATTCTGTACTAAGTGGGTTAAGATGTGCTTAGAGATTTAAGATATTGAAAAATGATGATAAGTTTGGGGAAATGCAATTTCAACAAACAATTCAAACTTTTTGTTTGGAAATATAGTGTGAAATTTCTATTGTTAAAATTTTAAGATACTTTTTTTGAAACATAGTTTTAGAACATACATGAAAGTCGTGCTCATGTTGAATGCATTGATTTTTCTTTCTTATTTTGCTCTGACTAAAATTTCCAATACTGTATTGAGAAGAAGTGACAAGAATGGACATTCTTGCTTGTAATTGGCTTCAGAGAAAATATTTTTAGCTTTGCAATCGGTGTGTGATATTAGCTATGGGTTTGTCATATGTAAACTGTATTATGTTGGGGTATTACCCATCTACATAAAGTTTTTTCAGGATTTCTTTCATGAAGATATATTGAATGTTATCAGAAGCTTTTTCTACATCTATTGAGATTATCTTGTGATTTTTTCCCTTGATTTTGTTTATGTAGTGTGTTATGATTATAGTTGTGCATATGTTGAACCATCTTTGCACCATTGGGATGAAAACAACTTGATCATGGTGTATTATACTTTGAATAGGTTGTTGAATTTTGTTTGAAGGTATTTTATTGAGGACATTTGCAGCTATGTTCATCAAGAATATATATAATCTTTACTTTTTCTGCTGTGCCCTTACTTGATTTTGATATCAGGTTGACACTAACTTTATAGAATGATATTGACAGTTTGTCTTTCCTTTCAGTTTCATAGAATAGTCCTTTGACATTTCATAGAATAGTTCAAAAAGCATTGGTTTCATTTCTTTAAACACCTGGTGAACTTCAGCTGTAAATCATTCCAGTCCTAGAATTTTCTTTGTCAGACTTTTTTTTATTATTGTTTCAATCTCACTGATTATTATTGATCTGTCTAGATTTTTATGTCCTCATGATTTAATGTTGGTAGTTTGCATGTGTCTCACAATTTTTTATTCTGTCTAGATTTTCAGTGTGTTGAAGTATAAATTTTCAAAAGTCATTAATGGTGCTCTGGATTTCAGTATTAGCTGCTGTAATAATCCCTTGGTCAACTCCAATTTCATTATTTTGAGTCTTCTCTTTCTTTTGGTTAGTCTTGCTAAGGCTTTATCAATCTCATATATCAATTCAAAGAACCAGGCCTGTTTCATTGATCCTCTATAGTGTTCTTCATGCCCTGTTCATTAATTTTGGCAGCAAGTATATTTCTTTCTTTCCTTATAATTGTCTTGGATTTGGTTTGTTCTGCTTTTTAAGGCCTTTATATGTATAATTATTTATTTAAGAAATCTCTGATGTGTTACTGCCACGGTCCAGCCCTAACAGGTCCAGAAGATTCCTGCAGGAGGGAAAGAGACAGGCAAAGAGACAAACAACGTAGACACCAGATATCCTTCTAGTGGGCCAGGGGAGCAAGGCTCCTGTGACACAGAGAAATGTTTTCTGCTTTATTATGTACTTTTGCAATTATGTATGAAACTTGGCAGATTAAACAGTTTTTGCCTAGATACAATGCGGTTTCTATTTTAGTTACAGATTCAGACATGGTTGACCGACAGTCTGGCCACAACCTTAGCAGGAAATCAACTCTTTTAAAGCACATAAAAGGAAGCAAAAAGATCAATCACTAGGCGTTCTTAAATGGGCGTAATTTTTCACACACTTGTTCACTTGTCTACTGGACAACAGGGCCCACATTTACAATATCTCCATCTAGAGCCAGTTCAGAACACACTGGGTGTTCGCCTAATGATGTACCATGTATGGAGGTCTGCACAGCGCCCCTACCCCAAGCCCCCTCCCGTTCTGGTGGGTGAACATGGCCACACAGGAGGTAGGGGACTGATGCAAATCTCTGTGGTGGCTTTTACTGCCCCTTTCAGCCCTGAAGGGTTGCCTTTCATCCTGCGCTCTGACTCCCTAACTAATTTCAGTTCTGATCCTTTAGGTCCCCAACTATGCTTTATCAATAGTGCAGTAAATATCTGGAAAGCTATGATTAATAGAGAGCAGAGAGAGGCTGCACATCCATCCTGTGCAGTCTCTGGTTTGGAGATACTCGCTGCCAGTCCTGACTTTGTCGAGGAACTGGCACTGGAAGGTCTCTGACATTTTAGTGTGGCCACAAATAGCTATAAAATTCCCTTTAAAACTGCATTCATTATGTTTAACATATCTTGATAAGTTGCATTTCCATTTTTATCTTAACAATTTTTAAATTTCTACCTTGATTTCAATGACAGACTCTCTGATTGAAGTATATGGTTCAGTCTCCATGTATTTTTATAGTTCTGTAGTTTTTTACAGTTAATTCCATTGTAACCTGATAAGATGCATGAAATTACTTCAATATATTTGATTTTTAAAGACTTTCTTTCTGGCCAAAAATATGGTCTGTTTTGGAGAAGTTATCCTGACCTGCAGAAAAGAATGTGCTTTCTGTAACTGTTGTATGGAATAATCTGCAGATGTCTGTTAAGTTCATCTGATCTATAGTGTAGTTAACACTTGTGGTATAGTTGATTTTTTTCTGGATGACTTGTTTGTGACAGTGAGGTGTTAAAATCTCTTATTATGATTATATTGGGGTCTCTCTGTCCCTTTAAGTCCAGTAGTCTTTGCTTTGTGAAATTGTCTGCGCCAAATTTTGATGTATATACATTAACAATTATTACATATTCTTTATGGATTGTAACCTTTACTGGTAATGCCCATATTTGTCTCTTTTCACCAATTTCATCCTGAATGCTCCTTTGTTGGATATAAGAAGAGATGCTTGTTTGCTTTTGGGATCCAGCTTTATTCATAGGGTTTCAGTTTCCATCCTCTCATTTTCGTCTGTGTATGTTTTTGACAGTGTGATATATTCCTTAGGTCAGCAAATAGGTGTGTCTTGTTCTTTAATCCAAACCACAGTCTCTATATTTTAAATAGAGAATTACAATTATGACCATTTACATTCAAGGTTACTGTTGAAAGGTACAGAATAATTCCTATCTTTTTTGTTTTATTTCTACTGTCTGATTCTTTCTTAATTCTCATTTTCTGTTCTTCCTTTTCTCTGCATAGGATTTCTTTCAGTTCCTTCTACAGCGCTGACTTAGTAGTTATGAATTTGATCTCTGCTGATCTCAAAACATCTTTAATTCTCGTCAATTCTGAAGGATTTAGATGTAGTATTCTAGATTGGGAGTTATTTTATTTCAGAGCTTGAAATACATTACTCTTCTTGGTCTTTAGTTTCTTCTGAAAGTGTTATTTAGATAGGGTTCCATCTGTAAGTGATTTCTTTTTGTTTTCTCTTGCAACTTTCAATATTATTTCTTTCATCTATGCATGTGACATTTTAACTACAGTATGTCATGGAGAAAATTCGTTTTTTTTCATGTCTTTTTGAAGTTCTAAATGCTTCTCTACCTGGAAATCTGTGTCTTTCTAAAGATTTGAGATCTTCTTTACTCCTATATCACTGAACAGAACTTTCATATCTTTAGTCTGTATTCTGAGCCCCTCTTATATTCCAAAGACTTTTCAAATTTTTTTCAACATTATCCTAGAGGTCTGGCCTGTTTTCTTCATAAGTTAGTTTTTATTATTTCTTTGTTAATGAGATATTTCCTCAACCTTGTCCTCAAGCCCTAAAATTCTATATTCTGCTTGATCCAATCTATTGATAAGAATTTTAACTTAGGTATTTCTCACTTATTTGACTTTCCATTTTTCAGATCCTTTTTGGTTCTTTTGAAAAGAATCTCTCTGTATTGAATATTTGCTTTATACTTGTATTACTTCTTTTAATTCAGTTATGTTCTGTACTCTGATGGAAATTGTTGATCCTTTAAAAAGTAACTATTGTGGATTCTTTTTTCTTGTGTTTTGGTGTTGAAGACTGAACCTAGGGAAACTATGATTGAAATATGTTCACACCTCTTTTTTGTTTGTTTTGAAACAGAGTTTTGCTAAATTGCTCAGGCTGGCAAATTTGTTATCTTCTTGCCTCATCCTCTTGTTGAGTAGTTGATTTAGGACAGACTACCCAGGTTCTTTTGAACTTTTTGCCAGGCATTTCATCCTCTTTACTATCACTGAGAACAGTTGCTAGAGAACTATGAACTTTTTCAGGAGTAATGTTGCCGTGTCTTTTCCTATTTCTTATAATTCTATGTTGATATTGGCACACCTGTTGCACTGGTTGTCTCTTTCAGTTGTATATGATGGTATTTCTGGGGAAACTTTTTTAGTAGTAACATGTTGGATATATTTCCAAATGGGCTTCATGGCATAGTGTTCCTTTTACCTCTTTCATGTTGATGGGATTATTTTGTCACCATGTGTACTATGTCAAAGCCTAAGGTTTCTGCTATCTCTGTGAGTCTCATGAATGGATTCCTTCTAGTGGCTTGAGCAGTTTCACAGAGTATTCACCTCTGTGAGCAGCCCTCTAGTTTTATTAACAATATATTCTCCAAAGGGTTGCAAGGGATCTTTGCTGAAGCCTCTTTAGGATGCACTGTCCACATTCTTTAGGTCTTTTCTCTTTGCTGTTGTTATAGATGTAGCACCCAGAATCAGGTCTTTAGGCCTTCTCTACCCCTGCCACCTGGGGCCTGGGTATCAGTTGGATGATTTTGTTTCTCTGATTGTTTGAGTTAAAGTATTTGCAGAGGTTCAAGTGGGCCTATATCGGGTAGCAAGGTGTGTTGTCTTTTAGCCTGTTTAGGAGTAAAAAGCAAGAGTATCTACCTAACATATTTGAAGTGATCTCTTCAACAACCAACCTTTCACAGAAATGGAGAAACAAATAACAGCAACAATAATAGAATTGAACCAGATAGAGCAATAGGGCAAAATCCATACACCAATTATGATGTCCACATTGTTAGCATCAGCATGAATGCTGAGGGTAAAAATAATATAAAATAAAATGTTTTTGAAAATGATAAAAATACAATTAAGAAGAAAAATGTGAGGAAAGCAGAACAGCCAAAATATTTAAAAACTGAAAAGGGAAAAAGTAGAAGAAGAGTAGAAAGTGATAGCCATTTGTATATATTTACATATATGGCAAATATATGTCTATGTCTATATGTATGTGTTTGTGTGTGTACACATATATACATTGGGCACAGTGGTACACCCTTGTATCCCTGTAGTCCTAGCTACTTGGGAGGCTGAGGGAAGAATATCACCAGTTTGAGTCTAGACTGGGCAACCCAATGAGACCCTGTATCAAAATAAAAAACAAAAAATCTCAGAATGTAACTCAGGGATTGAGTCATGAGGGTTCAATTTCCAGCACCATATAAATCTATGTATTATCTCTATCTATCTATCTTTCTATCTATCTATTTATCTATCCATTTATCTATCTATATATATTGAGAGAGAATAAAATAATTTGTATATTCAAAGAAATACAAGTAAAGAAACCCCAAATAATAAAAAGAAAAGAATAAAATATGAACCAATCAGAAGATACAAATAATTAGTGAAAAGGAAAATAACTGTATCTGCTGGGGTGTTTGAACATGTGGACAAGAGTGACTATTTAACAACAATACCATGTACCCAGTACATCTCAGTGCTTTCCACATCCTCCTCCTGTAACTACCTTTAATGAATGTAATCATTGTGTGTCACAGTCATCAATTAATAAAATGCAAATGCAGGAAAAGGATCTAGAGATGGGTCGGCAATGATGGAGGGGAAGCCATGGTGAATGAAAGCAATTAAGATAAATTACTTACATACACCTACTCCCTAAGATGATTGTATACTACAAACATGTAAAAATAAATTGTAAGAAAAGAGTAAATATTCATTACTAAGGCCAATCTATACTTCTTTGCATATCTTTTGTTTTTTTAATCTTTTGTGGTCTGACTTTATTATTTTTTATTTTAAAGAGAATGGTAAAAGAAAAAAACAATAGCAAAATACAAACAAAACAAAGCAAGGACATTAAACTGTCTTTGCATGTGTTGGGCTCTAAGCCCCTTCAGGAGAGCAAGGCTGGTAATTATTGATAGTTTCCTCCTTTCTTTGTTGCTTAGCAGGCTGTTCACTGGAATGTTTCAGATTTGAGCTTATTGTAGTGACTTGTAGCCTTTGGTTGCCAGTACAAGGTAGCATGGAATGGAAACATTTGTTGGCTAGCATTTACTCTTCTGGATAGATGAACTACTCCCAAGGCCAGGCTGATGCCAAGATCTGCTAGACATCTGAATCTCTGGCACCCTTTGGGACCCAACCTGGAGAACAAGACAGCTAACTGCCCTGGATAGTGGGAAATTATCATGTCACATAAAATCCACCCATGATCACTATGGCTTTCCAGAGCACAACACCATATTCAATCATGTGCATCTGCTCAGTCTTCAGCTTGCCTTCAGCTGGCCACTCAAGTCACCAGTCTTAAAGAGAAAGAATGCCCCGCTCTCTTCCTGTCACCACCCTGAATCCTACTGCATATGTTCATCAGTGGGCCTGATTCAGTGACATTCTGCTGAGACCACACTGTATCATGAGTGGACCTTGGACAGGATAAAGTGACAATATTCACTGTGATTTCCACCTGATTGGAAAATGTAGGAATTTTTGTTTGCAAAAGCAGTAAGCTTAGATGTGATCTTCACAAGATGCATCTCTGATGCAGCCCCAGATCAGCGCTTAGCTCCGAGGTCAGCTAAATTCAGAATATCTTTCTCTCCTTGATGTATTTCCATATTACCCTTGTCCACTGCATCTCTCTCTCCTTCCCTTTGTGTCCACTGCTTCTGCCATCGTGGACTTGCTGTTGAGGAATTCTTCTTTCATTCTACCCAAGTAACTACAATCACTGAATCTTTTCAAGTCTGTTACTGTTCAATATTTAATTTCAGTTCATTACCCTTATCATTCGCCTTGCCAAGAAACTCATCTTTATGTTTCAATGCCAACTCACCGAGAAGCTGGACAATGGTTCTCGATTATGACTTGCCAGCTTCACTCTTCTACCCCTCTTTTTGTTTCTTAGAACACTTTGGTCAGATAATCTATAAAATGTTCCTGATTGGGAGCCTCTGGTGGTTTTTTCATGATTAGACTGAGTTGTGCATTTGTGGAAAGAACACTATAGTGATACAGTAACCTTTGTCACATCATATCAGGCAGTCCCATGGTACTGTTTGAAGTCACTGGGATGATAATATGCATTGTTTGGTTGGGTTGTCAGGTTTTTCTATAGCACCATTATTACTTCTTCACTTCTGTAATTTATTTTTTGGAAATTGATCATTAAATCCAGGCCACATTGGTGGGG
>PVLD010035713.1:0-11563 GCA_004027595.1 Dinomys branickii | reverse complement strand
GAACTAATAGAAATTAGTAGTATAATTATCTTAGCTATCTTGTGTGTGTGTGTGTGTGTGTGTGTGTATATATATATATATATATATATATATATATATATATTTTGCTTTTCTTTTCCCTTTTCTTCTTTCCTCCAACTCGGTTGTTCTTTCCTTTTGAGCAGTGTATTTTCCTTTTACAATATCAATTGTACATTTTGGATCTTTTTACTCTGTCAGTTTCTTACACTAGGGAGACAGTGTAAGAAATTTATTTATTTCATTTGTAAGTATGGTCTCTGTTTGCATCTATTTCCCTATGAGAACCTTGAGATTGTCCTTTATAGCTGAGTAGTACTCCATTGTATAAAAATACCACATCTTTTTTATCCATTCCTTGGTTTATGGGCATTTGATTGTTTCCAAGATTCAGCTATAACAAACTGTGCTGTTGTAAACATAGGTGCACATACATCGGTGTGGTGTGCTATTTTCAGTTCTTCTGGAAAAATACCTAGAAGGATTAAAGCTGAGTGGAATGGGACCTCTAATCCTAGTTTTTTGAGGAATCTACACTGATTTTCACAGTAATTCCAACAGTGGGAGTGTAGACCCATAGCCCCACCAGCGTTTGTTAGTGGTTGATTTTTTGATGAGAGACATTCTTTCTCAGGTGAAATGGAATCTCAATGTTGTTTTAAATTGCATTTCTCAAATGACCAATGATGTGGAACATTTTTCATATATTTATTTACCATTTGTATTTCTTCATTTGGGAAGTGTGCATTCATCTCAGATGCTCATTTTTGGGTTGTGTCTTTGACATAAACCATTTTTTTTAATTGGTAGACTAAACTTGTTATATGTTATATTGTCAGATCATATTTATACAAAAAATACGTTCACTAATTATAAAAAAGTATATTTTAACTTTTATGAGAGTAAATCCTTAACTGTAGGTTTTAAAATGTATTTTGAAAATATTGAACTCTTGTAATCTTAAACATTTGATCAACTATCAAGTGGTAGTTCCAAAAACATGTTTATACTTTAAATTTCCCTGCCATTGGTTTTCTCTCTGCAGTCAACATTTAAAAATATGTGATCTTCCAGTTCAGTTCCACAAATACTTATTGAACAATCTGTAATGAAAAATATAAAGCTCTGTGTAGTTGAGGGTAAAATATTGAAGTAACTCCTCACTCATTTTCCTACTAGATAGTTTCCCATAATTCGATTAGTGTAACTGAAAAGAACTCTGTCCTATTAGGAGAGATTTTGTTTTAGGTAGAGTAGTTTGAAGCCATGCAACTACATTTGTGTTGATTAAAGGAAGAGGGCAGGGAGAGATGACTGTTGAAAGCTTGAAACATTTTTAATGTATGTTTACAAGCCATAGTGATTACTTTCTTCTGGAGGGTTTGATAGGTATGCTTGTTACATCTTGATCACTTTTGCTTTCTCTACCCTGCCCCAACTTCACCTGTCCCTCTTCCTCAGATGCCTTTTCAGTCTTTACAAAGTCTCCATTTCTGTTTCATTTTTAGACAGGGTTTTGCTATGTAGTCTAGAATGGCCTGGAACTCACTATGTATCCCAGGTTGGTGGCTAACTCACAGCAATCCTTCTCCGCCTCCCAAGGGAGACAATATGATGTTTACACATGCAAGTTTGATTTATTTCACTTATAAGTATGGTCTCTAGGTGCATCCATTTCCCTCTGAAAACGTCGAGCCTCGCCATACTGAGACTACTTGTGTGCCACCATGTCCAGCTGTTTACCTCCACATTATTAACATATCTCCTTTATTTCCTCTTTAAATTATTTATATTTTGGGTCTCATACTAGAGAAACTATGGCATCTTTATTTAACCTTTGTGACTGCTTTATTTCACTAAAGTATATAACTTTATAAATAAATGCTTGCTTCTCTATACTGGGAACAAACGCTTCTATTAGATGGCATATACTAGGATTTTCTAGAAGATTCAGGAGGAAGTGACACCTTTATGCAACAATGTCTTTCAAAAAACCTGGACTGGATGTGAGGGCAATCTGGCTGTGACATCTGTCACCCCATTGATCCCCAGGGTTGCTTGGGCTGATCTGGCTGGCTAGGCAGGTGTCCCCTTCCTCCCTTGATGCTCCATGTATGACCCTCCTGAAGCTGTGAGATCAGTGGAAAAGGATGACCACCCCCAATAGAGGAGGACCGTTCATCTGTCAAGAGTGTACGAGTAGCTGCATTCCCCTGCTAGATCCTCCAAACAAGATATCAAAAAGCCTGGACTGTTTCTCTCCTTATTCTTTGATGGCCTCTTCTCAACCTGTATACTCTGTTCTTTGAAAATTCACAAAACACTATGTTTCAGAAATAAAATTCTTAGAGTATGGTCTGTGTATCTCCAAGCATCCCCAAGACCTTTTCAGGGAATCTTTGGGTTAAATTCATTGTATAATAAGTGTAAGACATTATTTGTACAATTGCTGAAAAGGTAATTACTCCAAGCACTACCAGTAACCATTGTGTTCTCCACTGTGTCGTACTTGAAGTTAAGAATTTTCTTAATGAAACATTAACAGTTATTTAAGTAATTAAATTTCAAATCCTTAAATATATTTATTTTTAATGTGTATATATATTACATTTTTTTTTAGTACCAGGAATCAAACTCAGGAACTTGCACTTGCCAGGCAGGCACTTATGCCACTGAGCTATATCCCTGGCCCCTTTTCAATATTCTTTAGCATTTTATTATTATCTTTTAGAATACTTTTGTAACATATAATGAATGTATTCCTTATATGATATTGGTACATGTACATATCACATCTTCATCCTAATTACTTTCCCTTCCCCTCCCCTCTCCTCTCTCAGAAAGCACTTCAGCGATACCCCAAATTAAATGGTTATCTAAAGTCAGAACACTTGTAGAATTTTTTGTGTTATCAACCTATGTTTTCAAGGATCACCACTTTTGCTTGATGAAACAGTAGCTGGTCAAAGATGGTTACATAAATTTGGGTATTTGGTACATGCTTTGTGAAATATGAAAGAAGTGAACCTGTTAATAGAAAAAATAACTAACAATATTTTTGTCAATGACATAATTTCAAGTTACAAGCAGAAATGCAGTGTGAGAAATTTTTGTGTCACCTTGAGCTTAATAGTTTCATAGCTTCATACTTGAAAGATTTTTCTGGTAATATTGCTGTATCACTATTTGGAAGATTAATATAACTAAGTTAGTTGATGTTTTGACCTGACCAATGCGTGATATAATTAAACCAGGCACAAGTGCAACATCCATATGAAATGTAAATTAGACCACTGGACTTTTTATGTAACTGAATGCAGACAGTTAATGGACAAGGTTTCAGGGTCTCCAATTGTAGGGACATTTAAGAAACTGCCATTTGTCAAATTCTGGTGTGTCATCAAAGTATTCACCATTATGTTAAAAGCCTTATCAAAATATTCTTCCATTTTATAAATTATGTCTTTTGAGGCCTGATATTTCTACCTGTACTGCAAGGAAATTAATTGTAGTTGATTAATTGTGGAGGTAGATACAGAAATCCATCTATCGCTCTTTTATTAAATTAGATTGTAGAAATTTGCAAAAATGTCAATCAGTATCACTCTTTTCATTAACTTTTTGAGTTGGGAAAATATATCTTTATAAAATATTTATGTTCACATGTAATAGGTATGTTTTTAGTAAATTAATATATGTGTTATCTGTACCAATTTCTAATATAGTAAAAACTGTGTGTCAGAAGACATAACCTACATATTGGGGTCTCTAATAAGTTTTTAAGATTTTAGAAGATCCTTGACTTAAAAAGATTGAGAACTATTTTCCTGGAAATGATTGCTAAAGATAGTTACCTTAGTTGTGGTAAGGTCATCGTTCTAGATGATTCCTTTAATGATTTCTCCTTTTCATAGGATTTTGACTACTAAAAAGGAAATTGGCTACCTGCATTTAGTTGATCTTCTCGGTAAAACTTAGTTAAAATTTTGACCTTGGTACTTATGTTTAATGCCATTTGCTTAGCTTACAAAAAAAAAAAAAAAGTAAACGGAAGGGTAAATATGCATCTGGCATTGTAAATTGTATAAATTAGTATAGATATTATACGATTTTAAGCTTCCAGGATAATCCAGGTTGTGTGTATATTGTATCTAAACCATCTTGAATGATACACTTCTGTGATTTAAAAAATCCTTATTTAGCATTGATAATACATTAATTTTATTTTTAATGCTTCATCATAGCGAACAATGAGATGATAGGACATATTAAATTTGACACTTACTAAAAATGCTTACCATTTTCATTGGTGTGAGCTCCTATGCTTGAAACTTGAATATGCTTTTCAAGTTTCAATCCAGTAAAAATTACCCCACAGAATGAAGTGTTTTGAAGTCTTCTGTGGTGAGAACTACATTTTCTAAGGGTTCTATATTGTTTGTCGAAATTTGGTTGAAGTTCAGGCTAGATCTGAGACAAAGTGACATAGGGTAGTAGTTTTAATCTTTTAGCACTTTCAGTTCAGAAATATTAGTGATATTCTGTAAAATGTAGGATTTGATTTAATCTCTTCATTCTCATTTATTTTAGAAGATAGGTTTATTTTTTGCAAAAACCTACTGTTTGTTAATATGTGGAGTCTCTTGATTAATCTACTCTAAATGTAGCATGAACTGTTACTGTGTGAAATGATGAAACTTTTTCTTTTGGTATTGGTAATTAATTCCAAGCCCCTTGCACTGAGAGTTATATCCCCAAACACTGAAAAACACGTATAACAGTTTCACAGAGTACTTTCAAATTTCATTTTTCTAAATAATTCTAAATAATTGTATTTTGAGACAGAGTCTTACTAAGTTTCTAAATTGCCTAGACTGGGCTCAAACTTGCAACCCTCCTACCTCATTCTCCCAGAGTGCTGAGGTTACTGAACTGGGCCACTGTGCCTGGCCTGAATAATTAATTTTCGTTACAAATTCTAGAACTAACATCTGTAATGGATTGCAGCAAAGAGACAGAAAGACTTCCTTCTACATAGAAAAAGTGAGAAGCGCTACCCTGGATAAGTGTGACAACTGTAAGCCTGAAATGGTCCTCTTAGTTTAAGCTTGATCTAAAGGTTTCATTTCAGGTAGAAAAAAGCAGAGGTCCCCAAAAATACAGAAATACAAATAGGTGGGTGATCATTCTTTAGATGAATCTGTTGTATGGTGCAAAGAGAGGCACAGTGACAGAAAGAGAGGGAGGGAGAGATAGACATAAAGTGTGAATTTTTCTTTAAATTCTTCTATTAGGTTTTTCTTGTTAGAAAGAAGACTGGGCCTGACGCTGGACAGCTGTATGCAATGAAAGTGTTAAAAAAAGCTTCTTTAAAAGGTACAACATTAAAATATTTATTAAAACTCATTTGAACTAATAAAGAGTGATATATATATATATATATATATATATATATATGGATATTAGCCAAATACCTGTTTATGCCACTTTAACCCATCTCTAGATATAAACTAAATTTGTTGCCTTTTTGAGAATATTGTCATTATAATGTAGGAATGTATAAATGTTATAGAATGTAAATTTAGGCGCCTGTGAAATTGTTTTATATTTTTGATTAGTAAATTATTGATCAAATCTTTTCTGAAATTATACAAAAGTATAATCTACTCTTGTGTAATTTCTAGTTCGAGACAGAGTTCGGACAAAGATGGAGAGGGATATACTAGTGGAAGTAAACCATCCATTTATTGTCAAACTGCACTATGGTATGTAGTCCTCCTCTTATTTAAGGAATTAGAGAATTAAGATTTCCTTTCAGATAATACTATATTAAAAACAAGTGGTATAGATTTATTTAATAAACTATGTGAAAGGTATATACTGAAATAATTTCACTAGCTAGGTTTTAGTTTTATTTTTGTCATTGTCTAAAGTTAGTTAACTTCTCTAAGGTAACATGCTACCTTGCTTTCCAAAGTATTTCTCTAGTATGCTGTATCTCCATTTATCTTAAGCTGTTAACTACTGTAATAACTTAGGGAAGACATTTGGGTGTTTGTTTATAATAACCATATTAATCTTATTCCCTGGTTCTGTTGAAGCAGACTATGTAGTTAAATTAAATTAATTTATTTTCACTACTTTCAATACTTACGAGAAGAGGAATATTAATAAGAAGCCAAAAAAGAAAAAGAAGCTGTAGGCATTATGGAGAAAACTTGAGGCTTGAAGTCAGACATTTGTGAATTTCAATCCTAGTTCTTTTGCTAATACGTGGATGAGATTTGGTTCTACAGGGAGCAAAAAGAAAAGTCAGTAGATAAATCAAATCACTTACAGCATACTATGTCACTTTAAGTTTCCTACATTTAAAATATAGCAAATATTAATTTTATTCTCAGTATAATTTTGATAATATTAGTTACTCAATTATTTCTAGAAAAATAACCCACAATAAGTTCCCATTACTCTTTCACTTTTGTTATCCTAATAATATAATAATAGTGTTAGTGCCTTAGGACTTCCTTGAATTTCCTGTATGACATTAGATTCAATCAGTAACACCTGTTATGTGCAAAATAGTGTTATTAAAAGCAATGGGTTATAGAAGTGAAACAGTCTCTCAGCTCATGAAATTTATAATATGTGGGAAACCTAGGCATGTAAACTCATTGTACAATTCAAAATGTAGTCATTACTATAAAAAGTCATAAAACACTACGATGAGATCTCAAAGGTTGTAGCAAATAATTTTGATGAGAATAGGGTTAAGGATGCTGTAAGTAAAAATGAAAAAAGAGAAATCCTGGGAAGTATAATACAGGAAGAGTGGCAATGTTGTTGAGCTTTACAAAATTATTAGATTGTCAATATATGGTAAGGAGACAAAGTTTAGCCAAATGCAGTAGAACATGATGTTTCATAAGTCAGGAAAATACTGATGATGTTTCTGTGTAAAGCCACATGGAAAGTTGATTATGTTCTGAGAAGGAATATGTAGCTATTTACCATTTGATTACACACCGGATTTAATTGTGAAATGTTTTTTAATAATTGACCATGTGAGTTCATACTTAATTGCTTTATTGTATTTAGTGATAAAAATTTAAATAGAAAAACTGAAAAGTATATATATATAAGTATATAAAGTATGTATCTATGTATATGAGTAAAATATATATTAAGCTTTTCAAACCTATAAAATTGTTAGTTTTTTCTCTGTAAAGTAAAAGAGAAATTAAAAAAACAAAAATTTAAAAAAGATTGTTTTGTTGCTGCATTATAATTTCTAATTAGCCTTTCAGACTGAAGGGAAGCTGTATTTAATACTGGATTTTCTCAGGGGAGGGGATGTCTTCACAAGATTATCCAAAGAGGTGAGTATCTTTAAATTTTTACTCTATTTTGTTGAAATAAAATTAAAGGAAAAAACATTATTCTTATGGAAATTTTAAATGATAATTACTCTTTTGTTTCATTATGTAGTATTTACTAATATGTCAGTGAATAGAACTTTCTGTCTTCCTTGTCATTTAGACCATCTGTATGATACTCATTCTCTTAGACACGAGAACAATATGAATAACTGGATAAAGTAGATAGGAGCAAGCCTAGGACTTTGGCTACTCAAGCTACCTAAATGCCTCTTGGAGTAGTGTTTATTAATTTAAGAATAGCATTACTGAGGTATAATTGACATACAATAAATCACACACATTTAAATATGCAGTTTGATAAATTTTGACATTTATATATACCCGTGAATCTATAATCTAAATAAAAATAATCAACATATCCACTATTTCCAACAGTTTTCTTGTGTGCCCGTGTAATGCATTCTTCCCATCTTGATTTTACTGAATAGGCTTTCTGTCACTATTTGGTTTGCATTCAATAGGAGTTTGTGTAAATGGAATTATATACAGTGGCACCTTGGTTCATGAACACTTTCATTTGCAAATAATTTGTTTTGCAAATAGAAGTGTTTGGGAAAAATATTGTTTTTGTTTGCAAATTCTGTCTCGGGTAAGAAATATGAGCACAGCTGTCTTTTCCACACAAACACAAATGTGGCCATCTTTTTCAAAATCATAGAACAAGCTAAGTTTGTGAACTGAGGTCTCACTGTATATCCTTTTTGTCTGGCTTAAATCAACATGATTATTTTGATTCATCCATGTGTTGTATGTATCAATAGTTTATCCTTTTTTATTGCTAAAAATATGATCGTTGTATGGATACACTGTGATTTGTTTATTCATCTGCTGATAGATGTTTGTGTCGTTGCAGTTTTGGGATATTACTAATAAAGCTGCTGTGAACACTCATATACAAGTGATTATATGGACATATGTTTTCATTTCTCATCAGTAAATATTAGGAATATAATTACTGGGTCATATGATAGGTGTATGTTTTAACTTTTAACGACACTGCCAAACTGTTTTCCAAAGTGGTTATCTAATTTTTACATTCCCAACAGCAGTATATGAGTTTCATTTGCTTCGCATCCTTGCCAACAATTGGTATGATCAGTCTTTAAGTTTTGGCTGTCTGATAAGTATGTGCTAGTATCTCATTGTGGTTCTGAATTTCATCACAGTAATTATGAATAATGTTGAGCATCTTTTCATCCACTTATTTGCTATCTATCTTCTTTGGTAAAGTGTCTGTTCAAACTTTTTGACCATTTTTAATAGAATTATTTGTTCCTTTTAGTTCTGGGAGTTCCTCATATATTTTGGATGTAAGTCTTTGATAATATATGTTGTTTGCAAATATTTTCTTCTGGTTTATGGTTTGTCTTTCCACTATCTCAATAGTATAAGAAGAGAAGTAGAAGTTCTTAATTTTGATGAAATCACGTTTTGTTTGCTTCCCTTTATTAATTCTATTTTTAACGTTCTGTTTAAAGAACATTTGCCTAACCCCAGGTAAATATTTTCTCGTATGTATTCTAGAGTTTTTATAGTTTAGGTTTTACTTTTAGATTTCTAATGCATTTTGAGTTAAGGCTATAAGTATGTGTTGAAATCTTTTTTCTTTTTGTCATGGAGATACCCAGTTTTTCTAGCATCATAATTAGAAAAGAGTATTCTTTCTTCATTGACTTACCTTGCATTTATTTTGAAAACCAATTATCATATATGTTACCCTCTATTTCTAGATATTCTATCTTGTTCATTGATCCATTTGTCTACCTTCATCATAGTACACCATTGTCTTGATTTCCGTACCTTTAAAATAGGTTTTGTCAGGAGGTATTGTAATTCTTGAGCTTTCTTTTCTTTTTCAAAGTTGTTTTGGTTCTCCCAGGTCATTTGTATGTTCTTCTTCATTTAAAGTGGACTTTTCCCTTTCTAAGGAAAGCCCACTGAGATTTGGATTGTGATTGCATGAATCCATAGATCAATTTCAGATGAGTGAGATTTAAAAAGTACTGTGGCTTTCAATCCTTAAATATGGGTTTCCTCTCCATTTATGTAGCACTTACTCATTTTTTTCTCAGCAATGACTTGTTTTCAGTAAAGTCCCATGATGTTTTGTCATTAATCTCTAAGTGGTTCCTTCTTATTTAATTCTATTGTAAGTAGAATTGATTTCTTAATTTTAGTTTCAAATTGGACAGAACAATTGATTTTTCTTATTTTGAACTTCTTTTTCATAATCTAATTAAACCAACTCACTTCTCCTAGCAGCTCTTCTGTATATTTTAAAGCTTTTTCTATTTATCTTTTTAATAAAGAGTATTCATTTTTCTTTTTCAGTGTGCACATTTCTTTCCTTTATTTGTCTTTACCACATTGGCATGTACACTCCAGTCCAGTGTTGAGCGGAAGGAGATGCCTTGTTTTAAATCTTAGGTGGAAGCATAATTTCAACATAAATTATTAAGTTAAATATAATATTTTTTGGATAATCTTTCTTAGGTTAAGTTTCCTTCTCTTATTACATTGAGTTGTTTTTTCTTAAGATGGGTGTCAGATTTGTAAAGTGTGTTTTCTGTGTTTATTGAGTTTTTTTTTCTTTTTTAGTTTTGCATTTATTGAGAAATTTCACTTAGTCATGACCATTTGTGAATTTTTTGGATGATTTTGGTAAGAATTTTTGTATCTATTTTCATGAGGGATATTTGACTATAAATTTCTTGTATTTTTTTTTGTTTCTGGTATCAGAGTAATTCTGGCTTTATATGATGAGTTGAGTAGGCTTTTTACCTCTTCAACTTTCAAAAAAAGTTTGTGTAGAGTTGATCTTGGCTGTTTTTAAGTGATTGGAACAGTTCAGCAGTAAGACCTTATGTGCCTGGAGGTTTATTCATGGCAAGGTATTTAATGCCAAATTTAATTTATGTAGTAGACTTAGGACTATTTTTTCTTTTTGAGTGAACTTTCCTACCTTGTGTCTTTTAAGGAGTTTATCCATTTCATCAAAGTTACCATATTTGTAGGTCTAAAGTTGTTCATAGTATTCCCTGTGAAATTACTAGTGAAGTCACTGCTTTTAATTTGTATGTAGGTAATTTACATCTTTAATTTTTTTTGGTCCTGCTTAACCTTGCTAGAGGTTTATCAGTTAGGTTTTCTTCTCCTATGAATAAGGTTTGGTTTTAATTTTTCTCTATGCTATTATTTTCTGCTTTAATCTTTATCATTGCTTACTTTGTCTTTCTCTAGCTTTTCTTTGTGTAATTTTTAAGATACTAACTTAGGTTATGGATCTGAGCCATGTTTTTCTTTTTTAATGGAGATTTGAATTATGATTACCCTCTAATCACTGCTGTGGTGTCAGCTCCCCCCCCCAATTTTGTTACATGGCCTTTTTTCCTGATAGCTCCACATACTTTCTAATTTCCTTTGACTCTGTGGAGTTTTGTATGTTATTTAATTTAGAGATATTTGGGCATTTTCCAGATAGCTTTCTAATATTCATTTTTAATATAATATTGTTGTAGGAATAAAGCATATTCATATGAGTTGAATTATCTTAAATGTACTTGTAATTGCTTCATGCTTCAGAATATAATATATCTTGGTAAATATTGCATGTGCATTTGAGAAATATATCTATTCCACTTGTGTTGGGTGACAAGTTTCTGTTAATTAAGTTAGGTTTGTTAATATAAGTATTACATTGACCATATACTTATTAATTTTAGCCTATCTTTTTATAAACTAAAATGTTGTGACTAATGCACAGTAATTTTACACACATTTAAATTTTTGAGACACATTGACAATTTTGAATATGATTATATATTTGTATATTTCTTGAATTCCTATCACTTTTTTTTATACTAATCTGGCAGGGGAGATACCATGATCACGAAGGTGGTTTTTCTTGGGCAAAGCTTATTCATTACATTTTTTCCTCATGTATTTCAAAATCCCGCTATTAGGTACATAAACCTTTATAAGTGTCATTTCTTCTTGGTAAATTGGCCCTTTTATTTATGAGGTCTCCTTTTCACTTTGAAGTCTACTTTGATATTAATATGGTCAATCCAGTTTTTTAAAAATTTAGTATTATTTTCATATATCTTCTC
>PVLD010035712.1:0-11562 GCA_004027595.1 Dinomys branickii | reverse complement strand
TTGCATGTCTGTATATGGGTCCATACATCTACAATTCGAAGATATCAATGGATAAAGCAACAACTACTGTTGAGACCATATCACCTTGTCTATAGATTAGTTGTGATTGTACTATTTTCTATGATAATGGGTGTCTGTTTGTCAATATGTTTTTGTACTTTTATGTTTCTAAAATAAAAAAATAAAAAAATAAAAAAAAGAGATAGCTATGTGAGATCTTTTCTACTTTCAAAGAGAAATTGTGTTTGTCATGCAGGTGTTTGTGCCACTGAACTACGTCCCCGGCCCTGAGAAATTATATTTGTGATGTGGTACATAATTTGAGATTTTATTATTACTTTAATTTCCAGAATCTCAAACCCTGAATTAATCTTCAGTGCAGCAGTGGTTAATTTCATTTAATTACCGTGATTTATCCTGAATTCTCCATGTCTTTTCTTGTCATATTGATTTCAAAATTAATAGTATGTTTTCAGTAAATATTTTTCTAAAATACAGAATATTTCTTAGAGATTAGTGTTGCTAATTTTTATTTTATTTCTTAGTATAGTTATGGTTTCCTTTCTATATGACATGTTCCTTTAATATTAAGAAGTAGTAATACACTAAGCATGAAAAATAGAATATTATTTAATTTTCTAATTTTATTTGAATTTTCATATGACAATTTATGAAATTGGCAGGTGTAAAATTTATCAAGATTTTTTCAATGGAGAGGAATGACCTCCAGTCCTGCTTCCTTTTTGGGAAAGCACAACATTATAAACCTTCAGCTAATATCTATGACTTAGGAAGCAACTCTAATTAAAATGTGTAGATTTGACTTGTACATTTATGGTATGAAAGGGACATTGACCAAAACTCATCTCTATGATTTCCCCAAATTGTTCTCTTCCTCAGTAATTGTTGCTTTTCCACACATTGTTCCACTCCGTCTTTTCCTTAGCATGTGTGTGAGTGTGTGTGGGGGTGTGTGGGTGTGTGGGTGTGAATACTTTATATATTTGAGGAAATCGAAGTGTTATAATTTATCTTAGTAGGTGTTTTCCTTATTTCTAGAATTATACCTTATATTTCTTTTGATATTCTGTATATTTTGTATGTAATTCAGTGATTCACAAAAGTTGATTCACTAATGTATCTTGTAGATCTTAGAAGAGTGTACTTTGTTTCTTTAACTAGGCTCATTCCCAAGGTGTAACCCCAGCTCCAATCTAGTCTGCAGACTTCAAAACCAGATGCAGATGGAACATCCCTCATGTGTGTCATTTTGCCTGTGCTTGTGATGTGGGGTTAGAGTCAGAGCATTTTAACATTTACTGTGATTTCCTTCACTCTTGTAGAATAGCAGTTCCTCTCATTGCTTCAGTTATGTAGTAGACAGCAAACGTGCTATGTGTTATTTGAAAAACAGAGGGGACTAACTCACCCCACAATGAGACTCACAAACTGCCATAAGCTCAGACTAGAGTGAAGTCAGGACGGTGATCATAGTGGGGGTCTAAATAATGTATAGACACAGGTGCCGGGTGCCCTGGGGCTCAGCCTCAACCCCAGCACCCTGGGAGGTGGAGGAGGAAGATCTTCAGTAAATCCAGCCAGGACAACACAGGGAGAACTTGTCTCATACTTTAAAAACATAAAGGGCTGCATAAAACTTTGGGTTCAGTGTCCAGTGTTATAAAATAACACACACACACACACACACACACACACACACACACACACACAAATGAAGAAAATATAACAGCTCATTCAGTAGAAGGCACCCTAAGAAATTTCTGGAATGAAAGGAAAGATGTAGATAAATTCATTTCTTCACCTAAAAAATTCCAGACAAAACAGGGATATCTCAAAGAGCACTTAAAATATCTCAAAAGACTTTCGGAATTATACAAGTCTCTGACAAAATTTGGTTGTGAGGTTCTAAACTACAAAAATCAAATTAGAGAGAACAGTGTTGGCAGCGATGCTGTGGAGTTTATGAACGTAAAGTTGCAGTGACTGAGGCTGGGAAGCCTTCCTGGGCTCACACTTGAAAGGAGAGCACAGAACATGGCATCATGCAGTTACTTTTAAAAAGTAAAGAAACTGCGAGATTTTGACCATTTTCACCCCAAAGTGTCATAAATATTTGAGGAATTAAGTTTGCCCTGATTTGAGGATTGCACAATGAGTTCATGCAAATATACCTATATTTATCTATCTTTATTTATCAATACAAAATAAAAAGGTAAAAAAGGTGACAGTCCTGTCAAAAATGTTCTGTAACTGAGTCTCCATGAGGGTCAGAAGTTAGAATATGATTAAGACAAGAGCAAGAGATGATCTCCGCCTTCAGGTGGAGACACAGCCACGCTCTTTCTACTCTACAGTCCCTCCACGCTTTCATCATATTTCACTCATTTCCCTTTAACTCCGACTAGACGCTCATGCAGAAAAAGTGAGCACAGCACTCCCTTTGACACAAGAAGGACAGCACAGGAATGCAGGCCCATGTCAGTAATACCCGTTCAGGGTTTTGTTCATTAATTACAGAAAGTTGTGTTGTGTTGAAATAACACTCCAGCCTTAATAGAAACACAACACTTGAATATGCACTTGTACATACTAGTCATTTAAATAGTAAGAGTTAAGATGGTGCTAGTGACAAGATTACAATATTTAACTTAAGAATTCACTATACAAAACTACTTTTCCTTTTGCTCTTATCTGACATTATCATAATTAAAGATAGGAAAGGAAAAAGTTTATCTGGATCAGTGTTTTGAAACTTAATGTAATAAAAGTATTTAAACAACTCAAGGGCCCATCAACGGAGGAAGGGCTGAATAAAGATACAATAATTTTATACAATGGAGTATACTATTTCTATAAAGAAACATGAACTACAGGCTTTCATAGGTCAGTAAATAGATGAAACCAGAGAACACAATAATAATGAAATTAATCAGAATCGCATGTACAAACATCGTCTTGTCTCCCTAGTATAAGAAACTGAAAGAGTAAATAAGATACAAAAGGAACAATAGCCATTGTGAAAGGGAAAGTGCTCAAAAGGAAGGAACAACTGTGATGGGGGAGATGGGGGAAAGTAAAAAGAAGGAAGGGAAAATTATATATCCATATATATGCATATTAGCTAAGATAATTGTACTATTATTTTCTATTAGTTCTTTGAAAGGAACAGTTAGTACTTATATTGTTTGATCAATTTTACATAACTATATCTTGCAATCCAAGCAACTCTTGGGAAGATAACCACATGCAATGTAATAACCATTGTAAATTTCCTATCATCTTGTTTTGAAATTCTTTATGATTTTTTCTCTTTGAAATAAAAAATATGTAATTAGGTATTACTTCCCAATGTGAAAGATTCAGATACTGATAGAACTGAATTTTCCTTGGAAGAAAGGAAGCTCACGCGTAACTCTTTGGTTCAGAGTTAAAGAGAGTATTTACCTTTAATGCCTGCATAAAGATGAGAGAGGAAGAAGAAAGATTTACTTTAAGCTCAACAAATTTATTTTACTTGAAACAGAGGCTAACAACCACCTCAAATATATTCTATCATGAGAACTAATAATTATCTTTAAATATTAAATATTTCCTACCCTGGGGACAAACTCATTTTCCAGTGAACATTCTAAGGGAGCTAAACCATTCTTCTCACCACTCGGGGAATTTGGGACCCACCGAAATCCCTCTGTGGCCATGCTGCTTCCAGCAGTTATCAGACATTCATTCTTTTAAGTGACCACTAAAAATTGTGAGCCTTGCAATCAGAACACTACATTTATGATGATCTCAAAGTGAGATGTTCTTTAAAAGATGAATACACCCTATAGGCTAAACTAACAAGTTTGTTTTTCTTCCATTCAGCATGGAGACGGAAGGGTGCTAGCGCTGTCCAGAAGGTGATGTTACCTCCTACATGAGCCTTCCTTCAGCAGGCGCACACTCCCCAGGACGGCCTGGTCAACACTCAGGCTCCGAATGGGAGGGGACCTGGGTGCCAAACAGGAGCTCTTACCTATTTCTTTTCAGAGGCACAACCTGGGAAAGACATGCGGAAGTACTAGACACAAGCCCTCACACAAAAGTGATTAAAGCAGTAGCCCAAGCTGAAGGAGAGGCTGAGAAGGATAAATTCTACATGCACTTCCACAGCAGCAGCCATGAGACTGCATTTCTATCACTCATGGTCTTTTGACAATCAAATATAGAATTGCCAGAGGGATTTTACCTGGCTCTGGTGGGAGAGCACTGGAAGGAGAGCAGGGAAAGGAAGTGGCCAGGACCAAGAGGCACCATGCACAGGAACCAGTACCCCGTGATGCATATGTTTAGTGCTTATCACTAACGTATACTGCTAAAAATGTCTTTATAATGTGAGCCTTGGTCCCCACCTGCAGCTCCTGTCCAGTGGTAAAAAATGTTCTGCATAGGTAGAGAGGAGAAAGGGGCTGGCCCAAAGCCAGCACTCCGAGTGCTCTGCAGCTTGTCTGAGGACTTGTTCTCATTTGGAAATGAAGATGGAGCTTCTTGTGACTGTTTTCAGAAAAAATGTCGAACATGTGGGGAAACTGATTATAATGTTAAAGTAAAGGAAGATGTGTTCATGGCTCCAAGAACAAAGCATTAGTTTGCTAAATGACCTAAGAGTTATCAGTTTCACAAAACAAGGGCACAAGAGACAAGAAGAGCCTTCCTAAATTCAAAATGAACTGTGAGTGTGATTCTGGACCACTCAGGAAAAACCAGAGAGGGTGGTAGGAAGATTTGAATACAGAAAGAAGACGGACACAAAGCAGTGAATAAAGGGTAGAAAGTTTGCTTTTCTGGTGCCTAAGCTTCACTATGTATTGTAGGACCATGAGGATTCCTGGAAGCACAGGAATTCCTTAAGAAGCAAGCTTTAAATATCAGAGATATCCCAGGCATTCTGGAGGATTATGGGATGCCCAAGGCAGTACCAGCTCTGCAGTGACTCCCAACAGGCAATACTGATATTCTTAGGTGAAAGGAACCCACACTTTACACTCACTGGTTGGCCTGGTGCTTCTGCAAGCCCTATAGCAACAGGGCTAAGAGCCCTAAGTCTCAGCTTTGACTGAGAAGTGCCCTGCACTTTCCATGGTAACGCTTGGGCAGCAAGGCTACATGAGAACCAGGAGAAAATAGCCCTAATACTCTAGGATCCCTTAGCAATTGTGCCAAGAGGAGTTAGAGTGCAGTTACCTGGACCTTTGTACCCACCGTGGGGTGGAAGCTGCTGCACATCCGGTGGCACCAGTGGGTCCGTCTCCCCAGTCCTGGTGCGGGAGGTGCACACCGCGTGGGTTCTCCATTTACAAACGGATGCGAAGGGTAAGACCCAATGAACATCGCACACCCGGACCCTTCCTGTGTTTTAATTGTGCCACCGTATTTCCCAAACAGAATCATAATTTTATCTCATCTTTACAAGAAATAAAGAAACCAATTTGGTTATTACATTTATGAAAAAAGCTTTTATTTCTAATTTTTAGATGTAAAGGTCTTCATTTAATACATTTTGTAAGAAATATATGAATATTTGTACCAGCTTTTTAAACATATTTTTAAGAGAATGATGAAAAAATGTATATATAATTCCACAAAACATAGTATCTCAGCAATTGATAATAGTATACATACATGCCTATTTCCTCACATGCAAATGTTTCATTACAGAATCTTTAGAAATTTACTGGTGGGGCAAACAGGCCAATCTCAAGTTCTTACAAAATGCTACATATTTTGCTCTATTTACTATTTTATTAGTACACATTTTGTGTATTTATATATTATGCATGTCATAAATTCACAGTGTGATTAATGATCATATTGCATAGATGCAGCTATTAATACCAGAATCTCAGAGAAAATAGTTTCTTTTAATTTAAAAATCCATGCTCTCAAGTAGTATCAGATTAGAAATACATGAAGTGAATGCAGTTGAAAAAGTATGTGGCTACTCTCATGAAATGCTAAGGAGTTTTTAAATGGAATCATAAATTGAAAGTTTATGAAATTAAGTAACACATGGGACTTTAGAACTCAAAATGAACTGAAAATTTATTTAAACCTCATGTGCAAGCATAGCATAATTTCACCCAAGATGAGTAAAGATCAAAGCATAAAAAGGTCACCCTATATAAAGTAGTGTTTTAATTATTTTCTCAAACAATTCAACTTTATTGTTACCGGTGTAAAGAGAAAATGCTGCATAAAACAGGTGCACTGTACAATTCTAGACAGTAAATAGAAAATAAGAAAAATGATTTCACACAGAAACAGTGCACACTGGGGAGTTTAAAGGAGCTTGTGTGTGAACCATTTCTGAAGTGTTATTTCATAATATGTGAATCACGACATCGCACTAACAAATGTGGCTGCTATGTGTTCATTCACCGCTGATGAAAACTGCAGATAACATACAATAATTATGCACATTAGGTGTGTGTTTTGAGCCATAGCACAGTTGTTAGTAATTAGGTCAGCCAAAAACAAAGCTTGTGGATGAAGCCAGCAGAATGAGACATTGTTGGCCTTTTGCATTTCATGAAATGAATGATGGAGGTAAATTTTTCCTTCTGAAACCCCCTGGGATTTCACTGCTGCATAACTCTCGGTGTTGTGAATGTGTACGTGTGGGCACGTGTGCTGTGCCAGTCACATTCTTGTCCATGGCACACAGTGTCACACAAACACACACACACACAAATTTTCAAGGAGGCAGCATCTGCATCTATGCTGGCTCCCATTCAAGTGTTACTTGGTTCTGACGCAGTTTGGATAGGGTTCACTTGTGGCCTTAGCCAAATCATGAGTGAGAGCAGTGTGCAGTTTTGTTGAGGTGTTCTCAGTACGGTATATAAATAACAACGGGCCACACGCGGACTAAAAGAAGTCTCTCCTCCTGCGTTTGGACTTGAACCTGCCTGGAAATGCCATTGCACTGTGCAGCACTGGGGAAGCCTCACCGGATTGTGTTCCACATCTAAGTGTTATTTCACCATGTGCAAACGATTGCAGCATGAGTAGTAGTTGCAAAATGCTTCAAGGCTACTAATAACTCAAATGTATGATCACCTCCTTACACATTTTGTCTTTATGTAGTGACCCGAATTTCACTGAAAAGCAAGTAAGTGAAAAAGTTTGTATAAAAATTAGAACAGAGAGGCATAAAGAAATATATGCAAAAAACTATGACTAATTATTTTCTTTGTACTTGAACCATACCTGATATCAGAAATGGACAATATTTCCCTCAAACAGTAAAATAACTAAACTATTGTTTATTTACTGAAGGGTTGCTTGGTGAAACATTGCAATTTCTGTTTTGTTGAGATTCTTTGGGTGGCAGCACCGATACAAAAATAACTTCGTTCTAGAGGGGGCATCCTTGAAATCTGACCCAAAAGTAACTTTAACTTACACACTATATTAAATTAAAGAGATGTAATTGTGCTCCCTGGAACTTTACTTCATCTTTTTTCTGGGGTATATTGGAAGGAATAAAAATTCTCTTGTCCAAACCCTGGAAGTTACCTTTGTACAAATTAATTTTTCCATTAGCTAACTGACTGTCTCCAAGGAGTACAGTCCTCTGCACTTTGCACGTTGTTACGCAGGATCTAACTTTTCCTTCATAGCCATCCCAGCCCCTTGTAATCTGGGGCTATATTTTGTAAGTAATCACTTTTATGTGGGAAATCAACACTTTGAGATTAAGGAATGTGACTTTTTAATTTTACCCAAGCCACAGCCAAGGAGCTGCATTGACCTCCAAAGAGAAAAACTTCTACAAATCACAACTGATTTATTTTAGAAGTGGACGTCTAACCTAAGGAATCATTAGGGATGGAGGACACAGTATCTATAACTAACGTGAGAGAAAACATTCATCCTTGTGAACATCAGAAACAGAGGATTCCCTCACTGTGGGACACTCAGGCACTTCACACACACACACACACACACACACACACACACACACACACACTCACATTCATGTATTGCTAAACTTAATTGCATGCAGACAAATGCTTAATTTCCCCAAGAAATGCACATGAATATTCACAGCAACATTGTTAGTAATAGGAAAAGGAAAGACAACCTACTGTGCAAGCATCAACGTCAGACAACTAATATATCTCCTCAAACAAGAAATACACAACAAGAAAAATTAATTTCCTGCACTACATGCACAAATGTCACATGGTTTTCCAAAAGTTCACAAAATTTGCCATAAGATTCAAGAGTCGAATAATTAGAAATATACTGAGCAGGGTCATTTTGACTTCAGGATTATACTGAAAATTCCCCAGAGAGTGACTGCATTTAAACAGGTACAATTTTGCTTCTTAGCTGTTTTCTACTTTCTTTCCTGTAGTACTAAAAGAGTGATCAAGAGATTGGCAGGGATAATTTCTAACTCTTAACACAGGCAAAAAGTACGATCTTTAATTCAGAGAAGATTATTTTCATTATTGCCAGAAGCTTTTTAGAACTATGATAAAACTCCTGAGATAAAATTCTTCCGAAAGATCAAGCTTTACTTCAGTTCAGTGTTGGGGCTTCAGTCATCATCATAGGCTTCTTTACCTTCACGCTTCAGCAAGTTGTCACCTCGTGGTGGTTGTGCCTGGCAGAGGAAGCTGGTGACCACCTGGTACATGGGAAGTGATCAAGGAGAGAAACATATGTGCCAGCATGTCAGCCACACAGAGAAGGACACATCCTCTCATGAATGGGTGGTTCCCAAGTACCCCACCTCTCCACAGGTCTAACACGGCCAAGAGCCCCGGGGCACAGAAGCCTTTGCAGGGCGCTCATGCAGTTGATGCAAGGTATGGAAAACTTGGGTGTCCACCATTATGACATCTTTCTGATTCAGAAATCAAAGAAATTGCCATTCAAATGGGGCAGGCTTAAATAGATTTGGTTTTTTGAGTCCTGTTCTAAATATCATTCATCATTGCTATGCATATTACTGTTTTAAAAACAAGAGATATTATTTAATATATACAAACCTCATGTGAGTCATCTTTTCATACTTGTCCAAATACTTTTGCGTGTTTTGAAGCCACTCCTTAACCTGTGCATTTTGTCTCTTCTCCTCTCTCCCTCCCTCCCTCCCTCTCTCTCTCTCTCTCTCTCTCTCTCTCTCTCTCTCTCTCTCTCTCTCTCTCTCTCACTACCTAGGAGCGATCTCAGGGATTTCCCAGTGACCTACATTCCTCACCCTTAATTGTCAGTTTGTTTACTTATATCTGAGCCAGTTGCTTCCTAACTTCCTAAGCAGCCTAGGATGGGCTGCAGCTTGGCATCCTGCAGCCTCAGCCTCTCACAGAGCACTGGGATTAGTGGTGTAAACCACTACATCTACTTACTTTGTCCTTTAGTACCACCCTGAAATGTTTACATTGGGAATTTCACACCAGCAGCAAGACACATAAAATGACCCCTGGCCTTTGCTTCATGATTGTAGTGGATAATTAAGTAAACCAATGTGTCCTATGTTGGCCTTCAAGAGTGGAGATATGCACTTGGGTTCTCAACCAGTGTATTCAGTGCTGATTCATTAAAAATTAGAGATAGGCAACAAAGGAAATCATAGAGGAAATACGGAGGTGAGTGTTTTGTATTCTCAGGAAATTATTATTAAGGACCTTGTAGATTCTTTACC
This sequence comes from Dinomys branickii, assembly GCA_004027595.1. NCBI lineage: Eukaryota > Metazoa > Chordata > Mammalia > Rodentia > Dinomyidae > Dinomys > Dinomys branickii. The sequence continues at coordinate 1,844 of PVLD010035712.1, read as the reverse complement.
TTTCCATTTATAGACATTCCACATATATTTCAGGTGCCAGTGTGTGTGCAGGTGTTTGACAGTTTTTGAGTATGTTTGACTTGTGTAGTACCATCCAGAAAATTTATTTCTCACTGTCTAGAAAGTACTCAGAATGTTATGTTCACTTTTATTCTTTCTCTGCTTTCCAATTCTGTGTGACCCACATGAGATGAAAGAGCTCTGGGCAACACAGACAAAAAATGTAGCCTTGCAGAGAAAAATGCTTGTTTTTCATAAAGAAGACAATGACTAAAGAGAGTAGCATGAATAATAATTGAAAAGACGACATTGTGTATGATGAAGAGAAGCATTTAACGAGGGAGAAGATGAGGAAGGACAAAAGAAAACCACAATATAGAGACACTGACATTCAATAGACCTAATTTACCAGGGCATTTAAAATTGCTTTTTATGTCCTAAGCCAGTGATTGTACATGTATTTCTAAATATAATTGTACTGTCTACTTTACCTATCGGATGATTCTGTAATTGCCATGACTCTTGCCTAACATCCCTTCCTTTCTGCTACAGGTTCTATTTAGGACTGAGGTTTAATAATTCTGTCTAAGAAGAATTTTCTCCTGCATACCCCATGGAGATCTTTCCTCTGAATTATATCCATGCTGCCTTTACTTCAGTTTTGCTTAAAGCAATATTGTGAATTGATTGCACGATATAGTTCATTCCTATATCTTCCCTTAGAATATTAGATTCAGTGGTAATTAGGGCTGGGGATATAGCTCAGTGGCACAAGCACCTGCCTGGCAAGTGCAAGATCCTGAGTTCAGTACCAAAAAAAAAAAAAAATAGATTCAATGGTAATTAATGTGTATTTGTCATGAAATTTGCACTGTCAAAAGGCATATAGTAAACACTTAAACCTCAGGATAATTTAATGGAATTAGAGAAGGAACAAATGTAACTTTGGCACAATTGAGAAAAATCAGGAAAACTTACCACACAGAAGTACCAAAGGATAATTCACAGTACATCAGGGAAGAGGGCACAGTGCAAGACCTGCTACACTTTCTCATAATTAAATATTAATCTCAGTGCTTAAGGAATTATACTGCACTCCAAATGCATTCTGCACAATGCAGGGCAATTTTCCAAAACAACTAACATTATATGCGTGTTATGTGTAGATAAAATTCAATAGTTTAAAACCACATTTTATTTCTCAACTTCTGCAGAGCCTCTTTCACATCCTTGTTTTGTAGGCTGTAAATCAGAGGGTTCAGCATGGGAATCACCAGGGTGTAAAACAGTGAGGTCATTTCATCCTGATCCAGGGAGTAGGAGGAACTTGGCTGAAAATACATGAAGAGCAGAGTTAAGACGGTGACGGCAGGGAGGTGGGAGGCGCAGGTGGAGAAAGCCTTGAATCTGCCCTCAGCAGAGCGCATCTTTAGGGTGGATAAGATGATATAGCAGCAGGAGACCAGTAAAGCAACAGTGCTCAATCCAAGGAAAGCAAAAGTGATAAATATCACTAACTCATTGACCTGTGTGTCTCAGCAAGGAGAGGAGGGACATTGCAGAAGAAATGATTAATCTCATTGGACCCGCAGAAGCACAAGCGGAATGTCAGCGTGGTGTGGATCAGAGCATCTGTGAGTCCCAGCAGGTAAACCCCAGCCACAAGCAGGGAGCACAGCCTGCTGGACATGTGGGCCGTGTAGAGCAGGGGCTTGCTGATGGCCTGGTACCTGTCGAAGGCCATCACTGCCAGCAGCAGACACTCAGAGTCTGCAAAGGCACAGAAGGTCAGGAACTGCAGAGCGCAGCCCAGGAAAGGGATGGAGTTACTCTCAGCCGTGAAG
>PVLD010035711.1:0-11570 GCA_004027595.1 Dinomys branickii | reverse complement strand
AACTGTCTGACTAAATTTGCATGTCTGTATATGGGTCCATACATCTACAATTCGAAGATATCAATGGATAAAGCAACAACTAATGTTGAGACCATATCACCTTGTCTATAGATTAGTTGTGATTGTACTATTTTCTATGATAATGGGTGTCTGTTTGTCAATATGTTTTTGTACTTTTATGTTTCTAAAATAAAAAAAAAAGAGGCCTCTTGTTTATGGATGAGTAGAACTAGTATGTTCAAATGGCCACATTATCAAAAGTGGTCTATGAGTGTATTGTAACACTATCAAAATACCAAGAACATTGATCAAAGAACTAGAAAAAATAAACCTACAATTAATATGGAAGTACAAAAGACCAGGAATAGGCAAAGTAGTCTGGCACAAAAAGAGCAATACTGGACATACCATAATACCCAATTTCAAATCATACTACCAGCCCATAGTAACAGAATTAATATGATACACAAAACTAGACACATACAGAACAGAAACAAACCCAAGTATATACAGCCATATGACCTCTGACAAAGGGGCCAAAAACATATACTGGAGAAGAGGCAGCTCTTTAACAGATGGTGTTGGGAGAACTGGATCTACTTTCAGAAGATTGAAGCTAGACTTTCATGTCTCCCCCTAGTAATACCAAAGCAAAATGGATCACAGACAGATATGTAACCAGAAACTTTGAAACTGGTGGAAGAAAACAGAAGAAATGCTAGATGCCATAAGCATTGGCAAAGACATCCTAAATAGGACTCCAGTGACACGGGAAATAATGTCAAGAATCAACAAAATGTGCAATAATCCAGGAGTGGTGATGCATCCTTAAAATCCTAGTACTCTGGGAGGCTGAGGCAGGAGACTTGAAAGTCCAAGCTCAGCCTGGACAACTTAGTGACTTAGAGAGACATTATCTCCAAATAAAAAGTACAAGATGGACAGGCGTATTGCTCATTGTGAAGGTCCCAGGTTTAATTCCCAGTGGCATAAAAAGAGAGAAAGAAGAGTAATATATATATATATATACATGAAAGAGCAATATACATCATATATCATATGCTATGTGTTATACATTATATATTACATGTTATATATTGTATATTATATTGTGCATTATACACATTACATGTTACATGTCATATATTATATATTCACTATATATGCATATTAGTCAGCCAGAAGGAACAAAATCATTTCATTCACCACAAAATGGATGGAACTAGGATAGAATCGTCATGTTAAACAAAATAAGCCAGTCTCAGTTAAATATGGCATGTTTTCTCTTACATAAACAGTACAACTTAAAAATAGGTAAACAAATGAGAAAATAAAGGAGATGTGACAGGAAATTAGAAGATAGACTTTCAGGGCTGGGGAGGGGGATGGGGCAGAGGGCAGGAAAGAGGTGGTTGTGGGGTGAAAATAATCAAAGTATAATATGTACCCTTATTCTGTGATACTAATATGCACCAAAAAAAAAAAAAAAAACCCAGCAGTGAAGCAAGCATTAGTTCTTTATATACCATACACTGGCTTAAACTTTTAATTTTGTCTCAGTTGAAATGATTGATGAAAATATGACTTAAATTTTAAAAAAATCCTCAGTGATCTTTCAAAGCCCACAGTTTGAGCTCTGTGTCAGAGAGAGAATTCTTGGCTGTGAGCCGGAGGCAGTGCTGATCCGAGGAACTTCTGCCTCCGCTTGCCTTTGTGTTATTCATGCGTGCGTGAGTGCGTGCGTGCGTGCGTGCGTGCATTCCTTCTTCAACTGTGTGTACTTACTCTTTTGGTCATTTATTTGTGTGTTTTGTCTCTGCTCTGAGCTGAATCCTTTATACACCGAAGCCCCGAGCCCCAGTGTGACTAATTGGAGATAGGGTCTTCAGGAGGTAGGAATAGAGGTAGTAAGGGAGGGTGAGGACCTCATGCCATGGGACTGTACTTTAAAAGAGGATCTCTCCTCACTCTGTCCTCCCTCCCTTCCTTTCCCCTCCCTCTTCCCCTCTCTCTCCCTCTCTTTCACACACACACACACACACACACACACACACACACACACACACACAGAGGGCAAGAAGATAGCAGTGATCCCTCAGATAGATTCCAGCTACATTGACTCCCTGATCTCAGACTGAGAATATGAGAAGATATATTTCTTTGTTTAAATCATCCAGGCTTTGGTGTTTTGTTATGACCACTTATGCTGATTAACAAAATCTTTTATTTATTCAACTAACATTCACTAAGAGTGCCAACCATGAGATAATATGTCATACATGGTTACTGGGACTTTCCCTACCAATAACTGTTCCTTTTTGTTGTGGCAGCAAAACCCAGACTTCACATTTGTGGCAATGTGACAAACCTTAGACCAATCCAGAGATTATTGGTTTGCAGCCTAGAAAACTGAGGGCAGAAGACCCACCCTGACTGCAGGTGGCACCAAGCAATAGGCTTGTAGCGTGCATGAAGTAAAAGAGAAAGGAAGAAGTTGATGTGCACTTTGAAGAGCAACGCTGTACTCAAGCAGGTGCGTCGTTTGTGGTCATTGCTGGTGGATGTCAGACTCGAGTTTCTTCACCCTTCCAGAGCATCATGGGTCCAATGACTGCAGGGAGCCCTTGGGCCCTTGGTGGACTGGTGTTAAGCCCCTGCTCTGCTACTCAGCTACCGTGACCTGAGTAGTTTGCCCACCTCTCCCATGATGCTCCTGCCTTGGAGTCAGCTGACCATGGACTGAGACCCCTGAAATTATGAATGAAATCTAACGTCTCCTTGAAGTAGTGAGTGTCGGGTGCTGTGTCCCAGGAAAGGGGAAGATGAATAATTCAGTCACTGAATGAATGAACGAATGAGGGTATGAAAATATTGAAACAGTATTGGGGTCTCTGAATAAAACCAAATCGGCAGTGGTCAGCTTTGAGACTCTGATTTAAATTTCTAAGAGGATCAAAGCCAGTGGGTCTTACCCTGACTCTCTTTTGCCTCAGGGACATGTGGCAATGTCTGGAGACCTTTGTGGCTGTTGTAAGTGGTGAGGAGTGTGCTACAGGCATCCAGTGGGTGGAGTCCAGGCATTCTGGTGAAAAAATCCTACTGTGTAGACAGATTCTGTGTTAGTTACTTTTCTCTCATTGCTGGGACAAAATACCAGCCACAGTTAAAGGAAGAAAGGTTTATTTAGCTCACCATGTCAGAGGTTTCCATCCAAAATTAGCCGGCCCCAAGGCAGGGTGGATGGCTGAGGGGCAGCTGTTCATGGCAGGAGAAGACAGCAAAAGCAACAAGAGTGAAGAGAGGGGAGAGGCACGCCTCTTCTCCCTTATATTGCATGTGGGCTACCTGCCCTAGGGTGGGTGTAGCACTCACACCATTTCTGTGTCCTCCTTGTGCACAGGTTCAGGATGTTACCAAGTGAGGACCTTGGCCCCCTGCTGAGTCACTTAGTTAAGCTAAACTTCTCAAGTTAACACAATGAATCCACCATCACCACATCTTAGACCATAAAGGCAGAACTGTTGGGTCACTTAGTTAAGCTTCTAAACTTCTCAAGTTGACACAATGTATCAAACATTACAGATGCTTACAACAAGGAATCATCCAACCATCAATGTCAATAGTGGCAAAGTTGAGGAAGTATTCTAGACACAGTTCTTTTTTGACCAATGTGGTTTACTAAATTGTCCTATTGTCTGGTATTGGGCAAGGTGACAGGACCCAGACATTCCTGGGATAACTGGTACTTTCTTAAACTACAAGAACAATTAGCCGATGCCTTTAGATCCCAAAAGATGTACAGTTCTTCCATTTTCTGGTTTTCAGATGCACTGGTGGTAATATGCTTGCTTGACTTCTCCTGGCTCACCTTCTCCTTAAGCACGAGATTTTCTATAATTAAAACTCAAGGAGACAGAAACTTTTTCCTTTGAAAAGAAGCTCCTGAGATGAGTGGTTCATGATTTCCAATGAACCCTCAACCCCCTGTAGTTTTTCTTTGTGCTTTTGCTGGCTTTGCAATTCCCTCTTACTCACTGCATTGCTCTGCCTCATTTCCCATTCTCTGCTGATTGCTGCTTGGTTACAGAGCAGCAGGAGAGGCTCTGAGTAGCCCAGAGGAGCCTTTTGGCTGTGGGGAACATGGAGAAGATGAGACAGCTGGGGTAGCTGCTGAGTGGCACCATTGTCAACCACTTCTTACACTTGAGATGAGAGGGAAGCAGAGTGGGAGAAGTGGCCTTTACATTTTCTCTGATGCTCTGAATGAAGAGAATAAAGCAATGAGCATATTCTAATTCATCAAATACTTTGTCAACATTAATCAAAGATTGAACTAACTTACAAAGGCAGACAGTGCTAGTCTGCCTCCTGCATTATCTATACCCCTTATTCTCTAGTAATATCAAAATTACTCATGGCCACTCAGAACAAATATCGTTTCTCAGTCTCTCTGAGAGGTAAATGTGTTCATGTGGCTAAATCCTGGCCACTAGGATGTGCATGCAGTTTTGTGTGGCAACTTCCAGCAATATTCCTTAAAGTAGAGCTGGTAAATGCTTTACCTCTGGACTTCATTGTTTCTTCCATCCTGGTGCCAGAAGTCAGCTGTGATGGCTGGTGCTTTAGCCAATACTTTGTGCCATAAGGAGTGTGATTTCAGCCTAGTGGTAGCAAGCTACAAAGAATTTGCTTCTCTGAAGACTTATGAGCACAGAACTACTGTACCTAAGCTGGACTGGAAATCTGTGAATTTTTGTCTGCAAGTGAAGGTAATTCTATTTTTTAAAAGCCTCTTCTTTGTAAAATGTCCTCCTGATGCTGAGTAAGAGAAGGCAGCCATAGCTCCCATATTGATTTCTGTAGCTGAGAGGCGTTTGCTTCCATGAAAACTCTTTGAACTTTATAAAGTGCACTTCAGAGTCTTGGGAGTGTTGTGACATAGTCATGATATAGTCAGAGACCATTACAGGGCCAGGAGATAGACAAAGTCCTGGGTCCTTTATGTGTTACTCATTAGGAGTGTGGTTTGTATTTTCTTCTAAGCTAGGGACCAAAAAATGATTTTTTGCCTAAAACAATGATTGTTCACTGGAGCCCACAATTGCCTGATGGTAATTCAATGTAGAAGAAGCATGAACTTCCTATTGTGAACCTGGGCCAGATCCTTCTCAGCTCTGCAGATAGGCATGCTAGTCATTTAGGAAGTATCCGTATAAATTGCCAAGCCAAAGTTTATTAGCTCTGAATCTACTGTACCTAGTGTGTATCACTGTCCTTCAAGACTGAGAACACCCACACCTGAAGTCTGCATGGCCCTAAGCCCTTGGTTCCCTTGGATTCCAGCAGAGCCTCACTTGACTGAGACTGTCTTGGTCATGGGGATTCCCCCCTTGGAAACCAAGCTGCCTGTTGAGTCTTGAGTATTCACTCTGAGCTACAGAATCAGGGCCGAGGCGGTGATGCCCTGTACTCCAGCCCACCACAGCTCCCCACAAAACTGGTTTCCATTCTTTTGCTAACGTGGGCCAGTCCGATCCTCTTCATCGGTGAGCGCTCCCTTTCCCCCATCACAAGCTGGAGCCCTTTCTTATCTTCTCCTACCCTCCAATCAGAGTTTTTGGTTGCAAATCCATATTGTCACTTTAAATTTCTCTTATCATGAAAGCAAGGACTCATGCTAGTGGGTGACAATTGCCCTTGGGAAGTGCTTTTAAAATAACAGAGAATGGGGAGCAGTTTGGTTTTATCCAAAGCAGGCACTTAAAAATGTATCCGTTTAGTGAACAATGAGCCATGATGAAAATAAATACTTATTGAGCGTCTGCTGTGAGCCAGGGTGTGTGCTAGGCTCAAGCTTGACTGCCTGTGAATGGGAATAGATGTTCTAGGTCGATAGGTTTAAGGACACTCAGTTGAACAGGAGAGAAAGACTTGTAAATAGAAAATTATAGCTTGGGGTGATGAGCATGGCAGGATATCCTGAAATATTAGCCATTCTGTTGCCTCCCTTTCCTCATACTTTAGAGAACAGGCTGCAGATGTTCCTGAAAAAGCTGCTTCCACTGTATGAGAACTGTCCCCACGGTGCCATGCGACTGAGGATAGAGGCAGACAGCTCCAAGACTGCACAGAGTACAATTTAGGGTGCTGGACAGCAGCAAGATAGCGGGTTTGCTGTGATTTGGATCAAAGGGAGCGGGGCGCAGTGGTCAGGACCAAGGTTCTTTCATTGAAGCCAGAATGTACCTGGCTTGTCTCAAGCTACTATCGAGGACATCAGACATACTACTGGCACTGATGGCACCAGAGTCCTTCCCTAAAGCTCCACAAACCACTCTAGCAGTTTTGCCTATTTATAGTATTCCAGGAACCTCTGTGGAGAAACACACCCAGGGTAACTAAGGGTCAGTCACAGCGGTTATGACTCTAAATGGTTCCTGTTAGGTCAAGCTGAATCCATACACCTGGTATCCAGTCTCTCCTTCTTAAGAATGGTGAATTCCATAGTTCAACCCAAGGCTAACATATTTCTCACCCTCCCTGGCAGTGATGGGAGACCACGTAGCCATTCTCTCACCTATGGCCTGAGAGCAGAGGTGAGGAACAGCTTCCAAGTTGGTGGAACCTTGAGAGAAACATTTTCCCTCTTTCTTTCTTTCCTCCTCCTTGTGATTGAAATAAGGAAGGTATGGTATGGGAGCTAAGGACATCTTAAATAGCAAGTCGGGTGCTGAGGTTGATGGACTGACAAAGCAGGAACTACCTGAGCAGCATTCTGATGGTTGTGGGGCCACCTTGTTAGCCATGAGTGGCCTACTTGCATGGATGCATGGGTAAGTCACTGTCATTTTGGATCTCTGGTTCTAGCAGCCAAACCTGTATCCAGATGAATATGACCACCTTCCACCTCTCCCAGCTGATTCAAGTGAGAGAGGGGAGAAAAGAGAAGTGCAAAAATGCCATTGATGAGTCTGAGGCCAGATAGATTCTTCTCGGTCCCTTGGCAAAGCCAGAGTAGAGTCCATCAGGGCAAAGGCATATTCATTGGGCTTGTTCTCAAGAGTTTCCTGTGTCCTCAGCAGGGTTAAGAGGCATCAGGAGGATCCTGTGAGGCCCAGAGGGGTTCACCAGATCCTTCATTGGTCAGAGTAGATGGACAGCAGCAGGGTGTTTCACAGGAACCCAAGCTAGTGCTGCTGGGCATGAGGGAGAGAACACAGGCTGCTAGGTGCCCACGGGGATGGTGGTGGGTGATGGCACCAGGTCCAGGCATTCTTTACCCATGGAAGCCCATGGAACCTGGAGGCCACCTCAAGAGAGGAGGCGAGCTGCCAACTGAGGGAGATTTGCTTTCCAGTGCAGGTGCAGTGAGGTCTAGAAGTAGAATATTCAAGTTTTGTGCCTCTACTGGTTTGCAGTTGCGGGACAAAATGTGTACATGATCCAACTGGGAGTGGTTAATGAGAGGCATCACTGGGGGGAAAGGCAGCTGTTTCTGTCAGTTGGAGGTTAAGGATGGATGAACACTCAGGGAGAGGTACTTGTCCGGACCTTCTGCCCCAGCATAGTGAGAGGATCATGAGACTCTGGAACCAGATGCCCTTGGCTCAAGTCTCGCCTCTGCTGCTACTCCATTTTGTGGCACTGGGCAAGTTACTTAGCCTTCAGAGGGCTTGGTTTTTTAATCCGTAAAATGGAGATTGTAGCAGCAGTTACAGTGCTGGTGAAAGGCTTAATTAATGCGTATCAATTGCCTGCACAACAAGGACGTCCACGTCAAGCTTTGGTTACTGTATCCTCTCCTGCATGATGGTCACCCTCACGCTGCAGTGTGCCCTTCTTTTCCTATTTTTATTTGGCCCAAACTCCATCCTGCAGGGCCTGTTTCTTTTCCCAGCTTTAAATACAAGTTTGCTACAGTTCAAAAAAATTGCCTGCACATGGTAAGTACTTGCTTGATTGCTGTTAGCTGTTATCATCTGCTAATTCCAAAGGCTCACTCTTCTCCCTGCATGTACTAGGAATATGGAATGTAAATTTAAATATCTATTGATGTTTTATTGAGGTATTTATATCATTCTTCTCCCCCCAAAAAAGATTGGAGGTTGAGCCAATCTGCACTCATTCTAATTTTCTAGGGCTGCCATAGTAAAATACTCCAGACTACAAGGCTTACACAGCAAAAATTTATTTGCAGATTTGCTTTCTCGCTGCATCCCAACGTGGCCTTTCCTCGTGAATGTGCACACCTGTGACACCTTCCTTCTCTTTGGAGGCCATGTGGCGGGCTGGGTGAGGGTCCACCTTCAAGGCTTCACTCAAATTTAACCATCTCTCCCAAGGCGCTCAGTCTCCATAGACGGTCTGAGGAACTGGGGACTATGGCTTCCACATACGCTTTTTGAGGGACATAATTTAGCTTGCAACGGCACCTTTATTCCATTTTAATAGCTTTTTTTATTTTAATGCGATACAAGTAGATATTAATAAAGAAAATATAAAAACCACTCTTCCTACGACTACGAAAAAATAAAATTTCATAAGAAATTATTAGGTGGAACTGTACTAAATATGACTTTTTATTGTATTGAGTTTCAGCAGAGGCTTAGAAGACGGGGTCACTGCTCCTGTCATCCTCACCGGGGTACCTGGTCCTCCAGGAGCGCCCTCTGCCTCCAAGCCTTAGCGGGAACCCTTTGGGAGGTGAGGGAGTGCGGGGCGCAGATGGTCCACCTCACCTTGGGGTAAGCATGCGCCTCAGAGACTGACAAGTCTCCAGGAGCTGGGTGGACTCGGGGACTGGCCTCTGGACAGTGCCTGAGTACCCTGGGGGGACATGGTGGCAGGGTGGAGGGCTGGAGGTGACCAGGCTGCCGGAAGGTCACTGGTGCAAAGCAGGCCGAGGTTCCCGTCGCCGTCTGCGTGTGCCTGTGTCCTCCGTCTCAGCATGGCCGGGGTTTGTGGCTGGAGAAATAATTGTTCATGTGTGGGGAGAGGGGGTGGGCAGGCAGCTGTCCCTTGTATCATAGGATGTTTAGTGGCATCTCTGGCCTCTGTCTACAGGATGCCAGGATCACCACTACCCTTGTGGAGACCACCAAGAATATCTGCACACATGTGCCGTGTCCCCAGGACAGCACTTCCCTGTGCAGACCTGCTAGGTACCCTGTGAAGGGGCACTAGGGCAAGCGGTCTAGAGATGGACTTAGACCAAGAGGACAGCTTGAGGGGGGCAGTGAGGTGCCTGGTCAAGTGAGAGGAGCATGCGGGCCCTCTAGGGCCCAGGCACGGTCAACCAGAGGTGGGAGGGGTGACCTGTGGGGAGAGCAGGGCAAGGGGAGGACTCCAGGGAAGCGGTGGGTCAAGGGGTCTCTGTGGAAGGTGCACCCGAGCGAAGGACTCAGTGTGGGGACTGTGCCTCTCCCGAGGGTGCCGAGGCCAGGACACAGCTCTGTGCTCTAGAGAGGTGTCTGTGCCTGTGTGCGGGTGTAGGAGGGGCTGATAAAGTCAGTTGCTCTCCTAGCTGCAGGTTTCCATGTAGTAGGCGGACCCAGCTCAGCAAGGGCAGGCGTTTCCATTGGCTTAAATGATTATTTGGAATCTGGATAGACTGGACCTTTTATTTCCTAAAACAGACAAATGGAACTTTGGGGGCCACCATCAGCTCATAGAGGGGCAGGGGAAAGTATTCAGCCGGAGAAAATTGAAGAAGCTGTAGAGGCGAATCCCTCTGTTTGGCTGCCAGCACCCAGCTGAGCTCATTCAAGAAACTGGGTCAGGGAAAATTGTAAAAGATTCTGAAATGGACCCAAGTGGGGAACATGACTAAAAGTCCTGCCGAGAATGTTCTTCTGAGTATCTGTGCTTTGGGGCTCCTTGATAACTCTTTTAAGTTGTGGAGAGCTGAGAGAGGGATAAATGAAGTATGTCCAGTGAACATAGTTAATTATGTCCTGGGAGGGGAGACTGTTTTATGCCTATTTGCGCTGTGTGTGTGTGTGTGTGTGTGTGTGTGTGTGTGTGTGTTCTTCAAATCCATTTTCAAGATTGAGGTCACCCATTACTGTCTCTCTCATTCATTAATACATTCAAGAGGATTCTTGGCATACACACATTTCATATTTGTGTGAGAATCATAGTTTTACTGTTTCAGACAAATAGCTTTTTAACAACTGGTGGCATTTTTAGTTGACTCAGGCTCTGAGAGTTCTGATTCCTCCTTCATCACCTTGGGCTGCAGTCTGGGACAACCGAAGTCCCTATGTTTATGCATTGCTTTCAGAACAAACCACACACTAACCAAGTGCCATTGCTCTGGAGGACTCTAGTGCGCTGTTACTGACACCCACCTTGATCGAGGCACTAGTGACTTCCACAGGAAAGATGAGTCCGGTGGAAGGCCCTGCAACTTTGCTGTGGTCACCACCAGTTTTCCCCTGGAATGACATGCATGCATCTTGGTTTGCCTGCTTACGGTTTTACCTGGATTTCTTCTTTCCAGCTTTGCTTAGTGGGAGGGGCTATGCTACTAGGGTGAGGAGGTGGGTCCTAGACAATTGAGGTTACCTGTCTTGGACATTTGGACTCTGGAGCAATCTGCTGGAAATAGGAAAACTCCTCCAAATTCCTGCTGGTGACTCAGTTTGACCTCAGCGAGATGCCAGCCATTAACATGATTCCTTAAAGCCCTCAGCAACAAGAGCTTGTAATCGGCAGTGTGGACTTTTGTTCTAAGTGGCCGGTTGTCTCAGTCATTCATGAGAAGAGTTCACTGAAATGAATCCCTCAATTTTATTGTCATGGGGCATAATTTGTGCATTATTTTTAAAAGGATACATGCATGGGTTGGCGGATTTCTTCCCCTTTTAACTACCATGTAACTCTCCTTTTTTCTCTTTAAAAGCCCAAGTGCCCTAACAGAAAACAGAATAAAGGACGAGACAGCAGTGTCTGGAGGGGACAGTAGATGGCATTCTGCCAGCCCTGCAGTGCGTGCTGGTGACCTGTGCCTGCTGTCTGAGAAGTGGTTATCCAGGCCTGCTGTCAGCTTTCCATTGTCTTCTCATTTCTGGGTCTCAGCTTGCCCTCCTCAGTATACTTTGTTTTCTGTTTGAAAACTGACATTCATTGCAGAAAAATTGAACATAGAAATACTTAGAGGCTAAAACAAGTTGTAGAACTGTTATGTAAGTTAAATTGGGGAATTTTCTTTAAAAAAAATTTTTTTTTCATGGAAGACAAAATCTATCTGCAGCTAGAATGCATGCTTCTTTGTGGATATTTACTCTTGCTGCTCCCTCTTGTTAAAGCAGGTGCTAGTCCCTGCCATGTCTGGACTGTGTGGGGCCACAGACCAAAATTGCTCACAGGTCCCTTCCCTTCATGAAGGTTCACAGGCAGAAGTAAAGACAGGTGTTTGCAGACTAGCGAGTGATTGTTTAGTCTTTAGGGCGCCCCAGTCGCCTTGAGCAGAGGTCCTCCTGGCAGCTCCAGGCAAGTAGGGCAAGACCTTCTGGGAGCTGTGTAGGGGCAGGGATCTGTAGATTAAAAAAAAAAAAAAAAAAAAAAAA
>PVLD010035710.1:0-11566 GCA_004027595.1 Dinomys branickii | reverse complement strand
TCCTTCCATTACTAACTTCAAGCCCTGTTTCTTGCTCATGGAATATAGCGTTTAAAGGCTGAAATGAATGACATACGCCCAAAGGTGGACTCCACACGTGACCAAGCAGCGAACTTGATGGCAAACCGTGGCGACCACTGCAGGAAACTAGTAGAGCCCAAAATCTCAGAGCTCAACCACCGATTTGCAGCCATTTCTCACAGAATTAAGACTGGAAAGGTAGGAAGATCTACTCGAAGGTGGAAACTAGTGCTAAATGATCTCTTGCGAAGGTTTCGCAGTGCCCTAAGAGGGGCAAACAACCCTCACAGCAAGGTTTTCGAAAAGAAAATGAAGGCCAAAATGTACTTAAGGAAATTTTACCACGATCACAAGAGATAAATCAGTTTCTATCTTCCTCTCTCTTGCTATTTTTCTTTCTTCCTCTTTCTTTCTTTCTTTCTTTCTTTCTTTCTTTCTTTCTTTCTTTCTTTCTTCTTTCTGTCGTTCTGTCTTTCTTCTTTTCTTTTCTTACCTTTTCCCCCTGCTACAGCTATCCTAGAACCGCATTCTGTGCTGGTTTACATATGGATTTTCAGGGCTAACCTGAGAGAAACTTTTCCAGAAAAGTAACAAATAGCATGCTGCAGGCCAAAATTTTAAAAAGCACAAAAGATATCTATCTAAAGAAAGCACTAATGATATTAAAATATTTTACTAGATATACTACTACTTGTGTATATTGTAGAACAAATATCCAAAATGAGGCCTTGTACATCTGCATGATATAGGGTGTTTGTACCTCTTTACTTGTGTCTGTGTGTATTATCTTACTCTTGCTTGTTGCAGACATTGTGACAAAATCCATTACACTATAATGAAATACTCAAGACATGAAAACAAATAATCTGAAAGCTTCTATATCCTAATTTTGTAATTTTACATGTCTATTTATAGCTACTCTATTTAATGAAAAACAAGAGGATATGGCATTTTGCATGATAGTCTATATATATATATATATATATATATATATTCAATGAAGGCAAAATCTTATGTTATTAGTATTTCACAAAATGACAAGAATACACATTACTGAATTTCAATTCTTTTCTGAAATGTAAAGAAATACTATACATTTATGTAATGTAGTTTGGCAGATTTTCAATATGTTATTGGATATGCTTTCAAATATAAAATATAGTAAAGATATATTAATGTTTTAGGTACATAAATATCTGCTGGAAATATTAAATATTTCTAGGAAAATATGATACAATATATCAAGGTAAGTACTGATCCCTAGAAAGATAGGTGTTCAAAATTGTTTTCGTAAGTTCAGATACCCAATCATATAATCTCACAGGTTTTACACTTTCCAGGGCATTAACAATTGACCATCATGTCATATAAATATACCTATTTGATGTAGACTCTAAAATTCGTAAAAGGTGAAATGAGGAATTCTAAATAGTTTATGTACAAGAACCAATTATCTAGCCATGCATAGTGGCACACACCTGTAATCCCAGCACTCAGCAGACACGAGTTTGAGGCCAGTCTGGGCTACATAGTAAGTTCAAGGCCGGCCTGGACTATATAGTGAGATTCTGTCAAAAAAACAGAAAACAAGAATTTATCTTTAAAACTCACCTTCCCAAAGCATGTGTATAGCAATTATCACTGGCGCAAAAATCTAACAGGCTATGAAACTTTATTTTTGTGTAAAGTTGTTCTTTAAGAATTTACCCTGCTACTTAAATGCATTGCTCTTAATTCTTGAGATATCAGCAATGTAGTAACTATTTAAAGGACTTTTAGCACAATCACCTAAAAATGCTACTACTTCCTGTGTTAATATTCTTTCCATCATTTATGTATAATTTGTGTAAATTAATTATTGATTACTAAACTATAAAATATTTACAACAGGATATCAGTTTCCAATAAATTATATTACAGTTTTGTGACTCACAGATACATTAAAACATAGGAATACATTACCTTCCAAATTAGAAATTAACTTTTAGCTAAGGCAAGTTTTTCACAGAGAAAGGTTTCTTAGTTTTTGCTGTATATTTTGCATGAATAATGGAAATCATGAATTAAATGAACCACTCAGTTTACTGTTTTCATTTTCCCTTCCAAAGCAAGGCATAAGATACTGCAAATCAATATTTTCAATTACATATTAATAGACAAAACAATCTCAGTTTTCCTTTTCAAAGTACAGCATTTTCTCTGAATTAGTGAAGATGATGAGATGCAAGAGGGATTCCTTGTGGGTTATTTGAAGAGGTAATCATGCTTAGCAATCAGCAAGACATAGAAAACCACAGAGACACAGTGTACCTGATACATTTTGCTTATTTATCTAGTGCATGAGTGAATTATATTGTTTTAATTGTGCTATAGAGCATGTGAAGACCCAAGGATATATAAAAATACTTACTTAAGAAATATCTGTTTACAAACACAAAACCAAATACTTATTCTAGTCATAAAATATGTTTAACACTAATAAATCATCATAGAGATGTTCAAATTGTGGCGAGGTAATTTTTGCAGAGACAACAGTAGATTTAGAAGATTGGCCTCTAAGTCCAACTTTCTCAGTGATAGAGACAACATAGTTTCTCTGCATGACTTTTTAGTGTTTCTAGGATAAGGGAGATACATTGTATTAGTAAGAGGAAAACTAGCCTCACCCTCAAATGAATCATTTAAAACAGAATGTGTAAAATGAAAAATACTGGAGTCAGTACATGTGAAAGGGTTCTATTTTTTTATTTTTTTCTCCCTAATTGAGCTTGGGAAATACAAATTATGCTCACATAATTGTTAAATTTTTGAGTTAGATTAGTTCTAAAGACCTAGCTAGCTCTAAACTTTACACTTTGGTACACTTTACACTTTTTACACTGTTGATTAGTAAGTTATGTGGGATATTTAATGGCTTATGTGTGTTTGCTTATAGAGTAGGAGAATTTGCAAAATGCTAGAAATTTTAGGGACAGCCTTTAATCTTAAAACTAAGCACCTTTAAAGTACCATTTGTTCAGAATAATATTACGTGGGACTGACTTTTCTGTCGTTGAGTCTATGGCTGGGTTTTGTGGAGAAAAATAACCTGGAGAAAATTGAGATTGATAAGCAAAGAAAAGTAGGTTAGGTCGAATATGAGTAAATCAGGTTCAGGGTAGCTGTTTAAAGGTCAAGGATAAAAGGCAGTTGAGTAGAACCAAAGATTACCTGAGCACTCAGTAGTAGGTTCTACACTGACTGTTCGGTGAGGAATGCAAAGGTTCGTGCTTCATGTCAACCACAAAGACTGCCCACACAAAGTGATTCCGAAACCTAGACAGCAAGGAGCACTGGCCTCTTCAGTTTACATTGACTGAGGACTTACCTGTTTGGCTGTAGCTTTCTGCAGTGATGATTTGGAACCGGGTGAGAAGAAAAGTTCTTAGCTTGAAGCCCCCAAAATTGCCCTGAATACTAGCTGAGCACATCACTAGTGGTGTGATGCTCAACAGCCCGCTTTAACACTCAAAGCCTCATTTTCATGTACAAAAATAAAGAAAGTGGTGCCTGTCTTATTTTAACCTCAAGACCTTAGTAAGGATCAACTGATGTAAGATATGTAAAAACACATTTAGGAACTCTACTAATTATTATACAGATATGAAATGGTAGAAATCATGGACATCAGTAATCTTTCCATCATTTGATATATTAGATTTAAGTGGCAAAATTTTGAAGACTGGCACAAAAAATTTGACTGAGAAGAAATGGAGGAATAGCTAAATTTTCCTTTGGGTCTCTGCTGAGATGAGCTAGAGCGAACAGGATGTGTCTTTGCTTTTTCAAAGGCAAGGACCAGACTTACTGTGAATCAAATTGAGCAATTTAAGTACAAGGAAGTTCTGCTGTTGTAAGTACTTCCCTTAACACTTATGAAATTCTCCCAGTTTTTATTTCATTTAAGTTACTGAAAAGTACTCAGTGGTTTTGAAAAAAAAAACTTAATGTTTCTAAATCTGTATGAAATCAGTAGAGGAAGCTGCAGTTTTAGCGAGCAGGTTGTTGTAAAAATGACCTGGGGATCATTTTAGAACCCTGAGTCAACTTGTTAGGGTCAGTGCAGAGGGCTCTGTACCTTGTTTAACCTCTGTGCTCTAGGGACTGTGAGCGTGAGGACACAGTGGGTGAGCAGATACGCCCAGGAAAAGCAGCTGCCAGGGCCAGAAGGCCGAAGCACAGGAGTAAAACAGAAAAGGGAAAAGTGAGCACTTAGTGCTGTTGCTTATGGCAGCTCTACTTCTCCGCATCCTCCCAGCTACCTGCGCTCAGAAGGGAACTAGCAATTTAAGAAAGATGACAATTGAAGGGACTCATAAATAATAAAGGAAGAGTTGGCAAAAGGAAGCAATCTGGATGGACGCTCGTGAACTATATACTATTTTCAGATCATTCTCTTTGCTTCTGTGGGGGCTCTATTGGTAGGTAAGATATGGTGGATTTAAGGGCTTTTTGGGTTAATGCTGGAACAAGATAGGTTCATAGGGCCTATGTTGACAGTGGTGCATAGTGAATGAATTCAGCAGCCATTTCAGAACTACAGAACAGGTAACAATTCTGGATAAAGTTATGAAAAAACTCGAGAGTGTGCACTGAGTTCCATGGAGAATTAAATCAGTCTATTTACGGAACGGAGTGCATGGAGCATGAAGTTTTGCTGTAGATAATAAGGCTGAAGAAGATATTTAGACACAGTGTCTGAAACATAGACTTTTATGCTCAACTGAATAGACAGTGTGAAGCTCTTGATTTTTTAAAGCACTGTTGAAAGATTAATTGCATGGAGGATATAAGGAAAATTCAACTGAATACTAGTCAGAAATTGGAAACCTGCTAGGAGGACATCACAGTATTTGGCTAAGGGTCAATCCTGTCAGCTAGTAATGGAGTAGCTCTGGAAAGAGAAGGGAGATGGAAGTCTGGCGCAGTGAGCCTCACCCTTTTAGTGCCTTTTAATCCACATGAAGGATTATTACTAAAACATAGTTTGTGGAACACTACAACTTGAGATTCTGACTTTGTAAAAGTAGAGAAGAGAATGTGCAATTGAATTTCTAAGGTGTTTCTGGGTGATACTGATACTAATGGTCCAGAGACTTCACTTCAAGAAATACTGATTGAGAGAAACTGAAAATAGCTTAGAGAGGGAAGAAGGTGATTAACTGAAACATGGAAGGATTCAAGACTGAGTCAGTGAGAAAGCCTGCCTACACGATTCAATAATCAAGTGCACACTAAAATATATTTGTCATGTGTAATTCTTGGTTTCAAAAGAATTTAAACAGACTTCATCTAGCAGTGTGCTATTAGTATAGGCCATTAATTTACTCTGTTACAAAGTTTATAAAATTTATATAAATAATTTGCTTCGATTTTGTTTTTCTCTAGAAATATAGAAACCCTCCACTGTTAAAATTAGCATAAAATTTTAAGTATTGGCCAGGAAATTGAGACTCACAAAAAGAAAAGTGAACTTATTTTCTCCCCGTCTCTAATACTTCTGTAAGATGTGTGCTGCAGGATATGTGTACCATATGTTATTTAATTTCTATATGGCCTTAAGAAAATTGCAAGTAAGATTCATGTAGCGTAATATGTGTGCAAGCGTGTGTGTGTATGTGTCTTTGCGTGTTGCAACTGTGAAATGAGATTTAGACAATTTGGCATCATGAATTGAAGTACTCATAGCATAATTGTTGTAATAGTTATAAAGTGTCACCTTGTTTGACCTGCAATCAGTGGGCAGGCATAAAACTAATCTCCCTGTGGAAAAGAGACTTGGGGCACTTTTGTGGGTATAGCGTGCCAGGGAGAGAGGCAACGAGTATTCATTATAATGCAAAATATATAAAAAAGGAAAACACATGGTCAGGTCCAATGTATTTTAAAATATTAATTTATATGTGAATAATTGAATGGTAGCTTGGACAGCTATTTCACATCTCCTAAACATCATTGTGCAATAAATGGGACAAATTAGAAATATGACCTAGATTGTCCAATTAAGATTTACTGAATTTAAAAATTTTAACTATAACATAAATTTCTGCAATCGCCTTTATTAACACATACACATGTTCATCTTTCCCCTTTTTACCATCTATTTCTAATGAAATTTTAATGTAATTCCTTTTCAGACAGAAAAGCACTTCATTCGTTAGCTAGTGCAATTACACTCGCTACATGAATAACCCCTTTTATATTAAAGATTTCCACAAAGAAATTTTAAAAACCATAGTTGAAAACTAAAGTTCTGTAATTATGTCATAATTTGTAGTGTTCAATATATAATATCTAAAGCTAATTTTCTCAGGTAATAATATCAGATTAATACCCAAACTATATAATAATATATCTGTTAATTTTGTTTGATTTAAGAAAGAAACCTTTCAACAGAATTTCTATGTGGACAGAATTTTTTTTCACATTTGTAATTGTCTGTTACTATAAAAAGGTTAATTCAATTCAAATTCTGATAATAAAGCTCTCAAACATTATAATGTTTTCAAAGTAAATATGTAATTGAGTTTGATAAACAGTGTCATTTGGTAGAACTGACTGGGTCTCATTAACATGCCACTTGAAATTATTATAGCTATTTGGTGATTCCTGATTGTAGTCCTTTATGATAGAAAATTATTCCTCTGATTGGTGATAGCAGATTAAAAAATAATTGTTCTTTGGCTCAGAGACCTTCAGATATATATAGAGAGATCTATGAGAGAAGTACTCAGCAGCCCAAGATAACATAGAAAGTTAAATGCCAGTTCATTGTTTTGTCCACTCCAATTTGCCGATTCTCAAGGTAATTTACAATTTCTCTTTATGTCAACAAATATGCATTATTGGTCTCTGATGTGTTAATGTAAACATAATCAATTTCACCTCAAACACAGTGATTTCAGTATACTTCTGTTTATTAAAATAAATAAAAACCTGACCAAAAGTGAAAAGGAGTAAAGGGAGAAAGAAAAAGAAATGAAAGAAAATTAAAACTAGAGAAGGTAAATAACACAATGTTATCCAAAATGTTGTTTTTGGTGTTCCATTATCTGTGGTTTGCCCATATATTTATTAAAGTATTTCCTTTTGTATTTGCTACTGCTAAACTCACATAATTATGTAATAGAGAACTCTTCCAACTTAAACTTAACAAAAAGTAGCCAGTGGGCTGATTCTTGACCTACAAGTGTATGTTATCTACACAGTGGGTGTGTTTTTTATTCAATTCTAAAATGTAACCATGAAACAAATCTCAAAATTCAATATTAGTAAGGATGTATCAGATAATTTCCCCAGATTAGGCTCATAAATTATTAGCCACATTTTCATCATCAAAGCATTAAATGTAAACCATTATCCCTAATATCAATCAAATGCAACCACTGACACATTGCTATTTTATTTGTTTAATTTATAAAAAAATATTTCTGCCATTTTTTGTAGTTTAAACAGTGAATGTCTATAAATGACTTTATTTCATTATCTTCATTCTCACATATAGTATCTTTTCAATATTCTAATTTCTCTATGTAAGTTTTCTTTCCTCTAAAGTTAGTAAGATCTAAACTAACTCTTTATATCATGTCAGTAGTCTGTCGTTTCTGTATTATAAGCTGTTCCTGGTCCTTGAAACTTTATTCATTTGGTTTCTATAAATTATTCTTTTGATTTTTCTATACTGATATTGTAATGATGAATTTTCAGAACTACAAATTGGAAAGCAGAGATTGATTTGAAACAATTTTAAAACAATCTGTAGTACTTGGATTATTTATTTTCAATTTATCTTTTAGTATGATTCCAATACAGTGGTCATTTAATCATGATTACTGAAATTTCATAGTACAGATAAATAAATGTTTACTTTGCTGTCTGTGTAAACACAGTCATTATTATACTAGTGTATCTATGCACGCTGAAGTAATATTTAACCAAAGGAAGGATTACATTTTAATATGGATAAAGTGTATCTGAATAATTTTGAATGCTCTCAACTTACAATGAATCAGTTTGTAATTGATTGTGCTTTTCTTCAGTCTGTTATTCTTTGTACACTTGTTATATAAGTCACCTTTAATGCCAAAACATCAACAATGCCTTAAATTTGATTAATCTTTAAACCTTCCAACAAAGCACAATTAATAATTGTTAAGCAATTTGAAGCAACATTAAAATATCAAGGAAAAAAAGTGTTGTCTTTCTCAGTTTCTCTGTCTCTTCTTTATTTTGTGTCCATTTATCTGTTTATTAAACTTCTCTATGTTCTACTTTATATGTATTTTGTATAACTGCACAGTCATGCTAAAGTTCTTGAAATGAAAAGGTAAGTAAAAACAAATAAACTGTGCAAAAGTTTTGCTTGATATATACATTCTCTGACAAAATTAAAATTTCTATTTGATTACTTTCTATATATTCTAAATATATCTGCAGGTACTATCTAACATGTGATATGTGATTCTAGTAATTCTGTGGTTATGTATTTTATTTAAAGTCAATAAAAATAATTTAGTAATTAACACGATTTATCATCCATTGTTTTCAACTACTTTAAATAATTTACTGTAACTCTGAATTGAAAAACTAGGCATTATATACTTTAAATTTTGATCACTCACGTGCAAACTTGGTTGGAAAAGTGTCTTCCATTTTAGAGTTTTAATAGTATAATGGTGAATTAGTGAAACCTCAAAGAGAAGCCATTGTATTTTCCCATTCCTTGTGTCCAAAGAAAGAACATTAATCACATGGGTGTCATATAGCTGATCTGATCCTCCCAATAAAGTAGTTAAAATAACTGGTTTGATTATTTATGGTTATTTTGGTTATAAAATTCATCACTGGCAAATCAATGTTTAGGTAGTTCTAAAACTACTAACTGACACAGTGTCTTGGTTACTTTTCTTTCATTGCTGAGACAAAATACATGATACCCAGAATTAAGGATGGAAAGGTAGAATTAAGGAAGGGAAGGTTGAGCTGGGCGTGGCGGCACATGCTTGTAATGCCAACACTCAGGATGCTGAGGCAAGAGGATTTTTGCAAGTTCTAAGCCAGCCTGGGCTACAAAGTGAGCTCAAGACCAGCATGGACTGCATAGTGAGAGCTTGTCTCAAACACACACACACACACACACACACACACACACACACACACAAATAAATAAAAAGAAGGAACAGTTTACTTAGCTCACAGTCTGTGGAGGTTTCAGTCCATATTTGGTTGGCTCCAAGGCAGGGTAGCACATGGTAGAGAACAACCTTTCATGGCAGTGAAAGATAGCAAAAGCAACAACAGCAAAAGGGGAGGAGTGACATCAAACAGCCTCTTTCCCTCCCTTACATATGCAAACTATCCACCCCAAGGGCAATGTAGCTTTGGCACCCATGAATCAATCATAATCTCTAAAAGCCTGTCTCATGACTGCATGAGGCTTTGGGAGGACATCCAGAACCAAACCATAACATTTGGTAAGATATTTGCTATGAAAATACATAATAGTGTAAGATATTGCCATCTTCAAGGATTAAAACCTACTTGGGAAAACAAAGAATATATACTTGAAAGTAAGAAACATATTCATATATAAATGAAGGTGCAAAACAACTGAGTATTACATGTAAAAGAAGTGGGAATACAGATATTATAGGTCCAAACTACATTAAGAAGTTTTCCTATATCCAGAGGACTTCCTGAAAAATCCCTCTCAAAAAACAGAATGCAAGTGAACAAGATTTACTTCATATGACTAATCCAAATCTACCAAAATTTATTTAATAAAATCTCTGGACTTTGGCTATTATTGGGAAGATATTCCAGTAGCACTATTCAAACTAATAATGAGCTATCTGATCTTATGAAAGGAATGGTTAAAATAGTTACTATAGACCTATACCATCCAGTTAAGTAGCCATTACATGTAGTGATGAGCAGCCGAAATGTGACTATTCCAAAAGAAGATATACTCTGTGTAAAACATGCATGGATATTAAAGATTTAGCAAGAAAAATAAGTGTAAATTACCTCATTGATAATTTTACATTTGCTATAGGTGTATATGATAATATTCTAGACATATTGATGAAATAAAATACATGATTAAATTAATTTTTCCTGGTTTTATTTTAATATGTGCACTAGATCATCTCAGATTGTAAATGTTACTTGTATTATATTTGTACTGAGCCACATTACCCTAAACTTTGTTTAGAGTGTTTAAAGTGTCTTAGAGTGTCTATCTCACTGTAAGGTGATAAAATTTTTGCAAAATATCTATGTGAAAAGTCATAATTTTAAAATATGACCTAATACATCATCATCTAGTCTCTGCCTAAACATTTTCAGCAATGAGAAACTCACTGCTTTAAAGTCACTGCTTAAACATTTTGTAACTCTAATCAATTGTTCTTATATTAACTTAAAATTCAGGCTCCAAATAATTTCTACCCTTTAATTCTAGTTATTCACTTTTGGGCCACACATAATTCAAATCCCTAATCCCCATAAAGATCTTTTCAAGATGGAATGTAGTCTTTGGCCAAGAAATCTAGATCATTTAATCCTGATAATGAAGTCTAAATTTTCATTATCTTATAACTACCTAACCATTAGTAATAATATCATATAAAATCCTTTTACCTGTGTCTTTTTTAAAATACTGGACGATTCCTAGTACTTGGACACTTGTTAAGATATTTCTGCACTGGAAGTGTCAACAAGCCCAATCTTCTGACTTTACATAGAAATTGTTCGCTTTTAAAGGAATTCTTCGAATACTTATTCTTCTATCTCATTATGTCATTGTTAGTCATTCATTCGCTTATTTATTCAGGAAATATTTACTTACTAATACCTATTATGTAGCTGGCACAACTGTATTTAGGACAAGACAAACAACTCATCTTCATGGGTGTCTGTGGAACTTCATCTCGTTAGCTTGGCTGTTTTACATACTTTTTATCTTCAAAAAATTCTTCATGAAACTTCTGCTTAGTGACGCCTACTTGCAGTCTGGCTCTTCCTTGAGACCTACTTCTACTTTATTGCACAATAATTAATCAATGCTTTTGTTGTTCAGGATGATACAATTTTAGAAGTTGGAGCCAAAATTTCTCCTGTTCAACATTAGCATCTCATGATTTTGTCAGGCACCTTGGTGAAATAAAAGCAGTTACCCTTCAAAAACCGTTTCCAATGGTCAAAGATGTACAACTGACCACTGCATGGGTACAATTCTGAGAGTAAACAATAAGAGCCAAGATTGATGGAGCACTTGTTTGTGTCAGACGGGTTCACAGAGTTTGGAGAGAAGATGGTAATAGCCAACCTTTATTGTGTACTGATTGCACACCAGATATCATACTAACATAGATGATCCGCACAGCAGCCTTATGAAGTAAATATTCTTATAACTATATTATAAATAAAAAGTCTGAGACTCAAAAAATAAATAAATTAGCTAATAAATGATGGAGCTCAAGTCCAATCCATTCATTCTCCCTCT
>PVLD010035709.1:0-11567 GCA_004027595.1 Dinomys branickii | reverse complement strand
TCCCTGGCTCCCAGCGTCTGGGGCTTTCCCACGTCTCGCCCCGGCAGCCTGGTCCGCCCTACCACATCTCCCCCGGCATCCCAGAGAAATACGCCCAGTCTAAACTTCCCAGCCGAGGTCCCGGCATTCACGCTCGCCAAGTCTGTCTCGAGCTGGCGGCGCCCATCAAGGAGGTTCGCTCCCTTGCTGCTCACCTGGTTGCCATCTTCCCCGGATCCCTTGGCTTATTTTTATTAGTACATATTTGCAATACCTACTGTTTCTAGTCCTTGTGAGGAGTTGGGAAATGCACATAACACATATCATTTACTTTTTAATCTCCTTTATCTGCCTCCCTCCATCTCTTGATACCCTTCTTATTTGAGAAAGAACTAGTTTCCTACTTCCTATTGTCTTTTATCTTGCTCTTTAATTTGTTTATACTTTGAATTTATTTATACTTTGAATTTCTCATATAAAAGGAACCATATAATATTTAAACTTGCGTGTCTGATTTATTTCACTTATCATTATGGTCTTAAAGTGCATCTATTTTCCTACAAATGCCTCAAGTTTATCTTTCTCTATGGCAGAGTAGTAGTCCACTGTGTATAAATACATTTTCTTTATTCATTTATCAGTTGATGGACATATAGACTGTTTCCAAGATTTAGCTATTATGAATTGTACTGCTCTTTAGGTTTGACATATAGACCCTGGCTTACTTTTGTGGGCTATATTTTAATGATGGTTTAATTTTTCAGAGACCGTATGGTACTATTTTGTTATGTATGTTTTAGCACCTATTTTTGCTCCTGATGCTACTTGAAGGGGTGAAAGGTGTTTCCCCTGGCCTGGCTACCCTAAGGATCCAGTAGGAGAAAACATTCTGTTGACTTCTAGAAGAATGTTGCAATGTTAGGAGCTTCCTGAGCCAAAATTTCCCTCTCAGATGGGAAACTTTTCCCAAGCCTGGCATTTTTTACCTGATTCAGTGTACTTTACTTGCCAGCAACAAGATGCCCTGGTTGGGGATGATCATTCTTGGACCTAATGATGGAGAGAGTTCCTAGAGCAAGCACTGTGTTGTAGTGAGCTCTCCACTGCCAGTGCAGCCAACCACAAAGTGTGTCTGTATGGGGAAAAAAGCCTCAGACTTGGTGGACATAGAGCCTTTTTCTATGTAGTGAGATGGCTAGCTGAATGATGGGGAGCTTGGGACACTGGATTCTAGCAAGAAGTCTGCTGGGCTGGGGGTGTGGCTCAGTGACTGAGAAGTTGCCTAGCTTGGGCAAGGCCCATATTCCACTCCCAATATAGGGAGAAAAAGACAAAAGAAAAATCTCTTAGTGTACTCTATTGTGATCTTATGATTTTGGATATTTTGCTGCCTCAGTTGCCTTCTTTCTTTAGCACATTCAATTTTAAGGAGCAGAAACTGGGTCTAGGGGAATGGATGTATGTTGTAATAACCCTTGGGATGTCAGGAACAATCATTGTGATCTCTGTCACCTTCTGCACTACCTGCTACATGCATTTTTCTCTTTCCTTTTGAGGGTTCCATGAAATAAAGGAGATAGCAGGGCCTTCAGACAATGTGGAAGTTTTCTCTGTTCCTTTAGCACAGTAGTGGTAACCTATGGCATGTGTGCTGCAGCAGGCTATTTGTTGTTAGGAAAGTTCTAAAAGGTTCAACATCACGGCCCTAGCACCTCCCACCTCCCAGAGCAATCCTCTTATAGGGCCCTTTTCTGTCACTCACAGATGGTTCTTTCTCTCTCACATATGTGTCCCTGCATGTGTTTCCTCTACTCCTCACCACAGGCCTGCTGCCCTTCTCCCCAGCAACGTTGTCTCAGCACTCCCATTCTTGCCCCTTTCTCCCATGACTCTTCTATTGAATTGCTCTGGATGATTCTGGGAAGAAAACTTCTGATCTTAGGGAACGTCCATCTCCCAAGAGTGATGGGCATCAGCATCCTAAGCTCAATGAAGCAGTCATTTCTTAGAGACTTCTGTGACCATCAAGCCAATGCATAGTCCTTTCATAGTCCTAGAGCCTGACAGATGAAATGATTGATTTCAAGGCTAAGATAGGGATTATGTAAGACACATCTGGAACATCTAATAGTGTCAGAACACACACACACACACACACACACACACACACACACACACAAACACACAGTGACAGAGGTAAGGCAAGGATGAATAGGAGCCCACAGAAGCCTAAAACTAGCACAAATGATCATTTAAATATGTGAGTCAGGAAATTCCATATTTCCCCTTCATCCAATTTAGGTTGATTTCCTGTGGTTTTGTAAAGGACTCTTCACTAATCAGAAACCTGTCTCTAATAGTGAACGCCAGACCCAGAAACACAGAACTTATAGACATGAGGTACTGTGCTGGGTGGTGAGGACCCCCTGCCCTCCAGTGAGAGTTAGTTATACTTTCTTACCAAAGCAGCTATAAACACAGTGTGTACATGTGCCTGTAACAGTTGGCCCTGTTACAAGATGTGAAGATATTCATCACCACCGCCAGGGGTCTCTTTTTCTAGCATTTTTGTAGTCAAGTTTGCTGTCTGAATCCAAGTTGGCATTGGAGCAGCTGTCTCCTGAGCTTCAGATTTTGCTGCTTTGTCTCCAACCCTGGGATCCAAATGAGCCTCTTAGTGAGCTCTACAAACCTTGTACTCAGGGACTGTAATGGTTGGTATATAGGTGTCCCTCAAAGCTTCATGGGTTCATAGGTGGGGTTTGGGGAAAGTGCTTGGATCATGGGTGCATGTTACCCACTAGTGGATTACTCCACAGATGAGTTTATAGCTGCATGAGATGTTGAGAGGTGAAGCCACATTGGAGGAGGTGGGTCACTGGGGGCGTGACCGTGAAGGATTTATCTGCCTTCTTCCTCCCTTGATCTCTGTTTCTTGCTACAATGCCATGAGCTATTTCTCTTCTGCTTGCCTTTCTGCCCTGCTGCCCTGTCTTAGAGCCAGGCTACTATGGACTGAAGCCTCCACAAACTGCAAGTCAAAACAAACCTTTCCTCCTTTATTTTGTGGCTGTAGGGTATTGTATCCCAGTGAAAACAAAAATAACTACCTCAGGAAATGAGAGCCTTAGAAACTTACGGTGGCAGTTTAATGACTTTACATGCTATTTCTTTTCTACTTGAGCAAAACCCTTTGTAACTCAGCCTGTAACTCAATGTTCTTCAAATTCTTGTGCCATTTAGTTGGAACAATGTTTTGCCTTAACAATTTTGAGATAAATAAGAACCAGATGTTTTAAATTATGGAAAGAGCCTCAGAGTCAACGCACCCCTGAGAAAAGATGCTCAAGGTGTGGCTCTGCTGGGCCTTCCCTAGGAAAGGAAAGGGATTCTGGAGTTTACTTCATAAAAGATGAAGGAAACCTATGCACCTCCACAAGTGTGGCACCCCAGATGCTGAAGTGACCCCCTCAGCGCAGGGAGGACATTTTGTAACAGCAGCTGTGACTGAGTCACACCTGAGTGGGCTGACCGCGTGCTTTTGCTCTCGGAGAACATGCTTCCACATCAGCCATGCTGCAGAATTCATGAGAGGTGGGGACACCATGGTGCATGCATCCATCACAGCCAGTGGCAGCCTCCTCTGTGTTAGCAACAGGATGCTTTATGATGACTTTTACTGGGATCCAGAGCTGCCGCCTCCCCCACTTGCCCTTCTCTGCTAGCAGTTACTGAGCCATGGGTGAGGAAGCCTTGGGGAGTCTTAAGAAAAGCCCCATTTCATGAAGGCACAGGAATTTTTTCTTTTGTGCTCAAACCCACAAACCTAGCACCTGGCACATGAGAGGCAGCCACACCTTGTGCAATGAACCAGTGGGCGAATGCTTAATGCCAGGAGAATGAGGATACCAGCCACATGCCCATATTATGAGGAACTCACCACTAGAGGTAAAGCCATTTCTGCCAGTTACTCTGAGGGTGCAGCAGAGTGAGCCTGGATAGTTGCCCAGGAAGCTTCTGCCACCTACTGTGGATCCCTTTACATAGCCAAGTCCTACTCCTTGTACTTTATTACTTCAGCTCCTCTTACCGAGCTGCCTGCTTTTCCCTCAGTGAGATCATTGTACCATTTCCCCTCGCTGCTTTGTGCCACAGTCCACACTAAATGCTCTCTGTGCTTGGGTAAGCATGGAGCATAGAATGCTAGCTCTCTGGATATCTGCTTTTCTGGTTTGTGTCCTCCTCACACTCCTGCTGCTTCTTTACACTTGGCTCTTCCTCATCTCTCTTATGGCCGAGGTTTGGTAGTGTGTGGCCAGAAAGGGGACATTGGCCCAGGTGTCTTCAGATACCTCTCTTCTCTCTATCTCATAGCCTCTCCTGCACCTCTGAGGACAGACTGGATCTGTATTTTGCCACTTCCCACCAGAGTGTGGACATCAAAGGGTACAGGAACAGAGTAGAGGGTGGAGAAGACACAGAAAGTTTAAATTGTTCTGCACAGTAAAGTTTGGGAAGAGACAAAGTTAGAGGAGAAAAAGAATGTAGAACTGTATAGGCAGAAGGAGAGACAGGAAAGAGATAGAGAAGTGCTCTGTAGCTTGAGGATGCAAAAGTTGGGGCAAGAGGAAGGGCTACAGAAAGACTGTCTTTGCATCTCACCTTAAAGGACAAGAGTGATACTTAGAATATTTTCAGGGCTCATTCCATCTCACTCATAGGCTTGTGCATCTTCCACTGCTCCCACTTCATGGCTTCCTCATTCTGCCTGTCAACTTTACTTCTAGGTTCTCAGTGTACAGTTTCTGGCACAATTCATATTAAGTTTCTTAGAGTGAGTATCTGACTTGCTCTGCCCATTCCATTGATGTCTTACTTTCTTGTTTGTACCCAGCACCCACATGTTAAAGGAGGAAAGGTTCATTTTGGTTCATTACGTAGAGGTTCCAGTCAGTTGGCCTCAAGGCAGGGTGGCATGGCAGAAAGGTATCACAGAGGAGAAAAGTCCATGGAAGAGCAGGTGGGAGGCTGCAAGCAACAAGCAGCAGCAGCCTGCCACTCATCTTTCCCTTTATATTCCACCAGGCTACAAGCCTACTGATTGGTGCCACCCACACTGAGGGTGGACCTTCCATTATCCACACCGAGAGCTCTACTAAATCAATTGTTATCACATATCCTTAATCCCAGTATTACACACCCTAGATCCAGCCACCTCCAAAAAGCCCCACCTATGAGCACATAAGGCTTTGGGGGGAAATCTAGATACAAGCCACAACATTGGGAACAGAGCTTTTAAGAATTTGAGCCATTTCGCAAGTCTTACTAACTTGTGGATGGCTTCTGGGAGGTCAATGTAAATTCTCTTAAGTGGCTATGGCCTAAACAGATTTGCTCAACATGGCATGGGTGACCTTGAGTTGCACCTATTTGGGAACAAAAAGCAGAGGCATCACATCTGGAAGTCTCTGTAGTCTCTGTAGGGTATCAAAAGGTATCTTAGACCTCCACTGATCCCATTGCCTGCTCTTCAACAATGTCTTTTCACTAATGTAAGAAGATAGGTTTTGGAGTGGAACATAATGAATGCCTCTCAAAAATGGCTAGGTAGAGGGTGCTGAAAAGCCAAGTCCTCTGTAGGAGCTGGATACACACACACACTTATTTCTCATATTAACCACAAATAGATGTGATATGTAGCTTGTTGTGATGATTACCCTTGAGTTTTTGAGAGCTCCTGTGTGGAATATTGGGATGGGCAGAATCCCCTATCCAGTGTGACCCAAGAAGGTTATGTCAGAAAACACACTTTGACCAATGAATTTAGAGGTTTTTTTATTGGTTGAAACATTTCGGGAGTTGTTCAAATCTTTTTCAAGTAGACAAAAGTAAATTGCATGACTGTTGGCAAAGCCCACTTCTGCCTAGTTTCTCACGTTAACATCCAAACCCACTGGGAAAGATCCGCCTCATTCATGGGTCTGCCCAGTTTCCTACTGAGTAAGTAGATCACGATGTTATTACGGACCTTCGTAGGTTTTATCACTTGGTTTTGTTCTTCCTCCATGTCTACATCTGATGTCCTAGGACTGGTGGGTTTTGACTCTTCGTTTGTCTTCTCCGTGTTCACATCTGATGTATTAGGGTTGATGGATTCTAACTCTTCATTTGTCTTTTCCTTCATATTTTCATCTGATAAGCAGGGACTGGTCACTGACCGATCTTCATACATAATTGATGACTGGTACACTCCTCAGGCAGACAGCAACACTGAGAAAATCTGAAATGGATAAGGAAACCCAGATAATCAGATGGAACGATAGGCCTCCTCTTCACTGCCACCTCACTGCACCCCCGACAGAGTCAGCAGTAGTTGTATGATGTGCTTTGGGGCATGGTCTCATTTGCAATGTCAATGTTTTCATTTCTTCTATTGTGCCCCAAAAGATGCCCTGTGTATAAAAACTCTTTTTTGTTTCACTGACATGTTTTCAATCTGTTTCAATAACTAAATGTATGGGTTTTCACCTCTTTTTCTTACTGACAGACTTAAAGATGGACCCTGTGTGTCTCATGGTTACTGCTTGCTCTCCTGGCTATGTTCCCCTTTATTCCAAGTTAGGACAAGGCAGAGTTCTCTGCATGGCTCCCTGTATCTGTCAAAATCAGAGTTAAAGAGAAACTGCTACATGCTTGTTAAAAATGAAGGGACTGAGTGCCAGAAACTAAGTGCTAACTGGTCTGTTCAAGATCCACAAGAGCAAATGTCGAGGGCTACCACAGAGGAATGACAACAGAGCAGGAAGCCAGAGATGCAAGATCTGTTTTGAGTCCCTAGAACTAGACAACAACAAATGAACATGAAGTCTGTCATAGCTTAAGACATCCTTTCACACACCCACATGCAAGTCTGTGATAGTCTAGCCCCACTGCCACAGCTTCCCAGGGCTCAACTCCAAAAGTCTGAAGCAGTAATTTGTTTGAATCTGACATGATGTCAAGGCCAAAGGCAAGTTCTCATTGTGTTCTCAATGTGTGTGTCCCAGGACTGATAGCAACTTGCCCAAGGGGCACAGAGCTGGGATTGGAAGGGAGAAAGC
The DNA here is from genome assembly GCA_004027595.1 of Dinomys branickii. NCBI lineage: Eukaryota > Metazoa > Chordata > Mammalia > Rodentia > Dinomyidae > Dinomys > Dinomys branickii. The sequence goes on along the minus strand of PVLD010035709.1, from coordinate 4,488 downwards.
CCATATCTACAGCCGAAAATTGACTATCTCTTTACCAATTTGAACAAATGGCTGACTATACCCTGCTCCCAGTACCCAGCAGAGTTTGGATTCATCAGCTTGGTAAAATGGATGGTAAATCCAATAGATACAACATTATATTAGGCTATTTTACCATTTAGACTACTGTACTTCCTTCAGAAGAAACGCTGAAGAGACTATAAGGATGCAGACTGTATGTCCTCTGTCTCTGTGTCTTACTCTGATTCTCTGAGACTCATCCTGATTGGTCAAGCCCCAAGGGTGTCACAGTGATTTCACAATTATCCTTGCAAGCAGTCTCTGATTGGCTCCTAACACCGGCGACCCCACCCCCACTTCTCCTAGTTCAGGATTGGATAAAATGAATGGGAGGTGCCAGCAAAGTAAACAGACCAGGCCGGGCATAGTGGCACATGCCTGTAATCCCACAACTTAGGAGGCTGAGGCAGGAGGATCGTTGTGAGTTTGAGACCAGCCTGGGCTACAAAGTGAGCTCAAGGCCAGCCTGAACTGCACAGTGAGACCCTGTCTCAAAAGGACAAAATAAAATAAGAGAGAATAAACAGATCTTACCCTGGCATGAAACTGTCTTTTACCTCTTCCCTGGAGAGGAAGATCAGTTATCTTACGTTGGAGGTTTTCCATGGCATGTGAAAAAAATCTCCCCATTAGAGCTTCTATGTGAGGAGTTTATAACATCCATCTCATCTCTGCAGGTCCTCTGATCAATTCTCAGCAGTTTTTCCTCCAGTTCCAATAAAGAACTTAGTCCTAGGTAAAGTGCTATCCTTATGTCTCAATCTGTGGATTCAGCCTTGGCCATAACTCTGTAGTTTCTAATTTTATTGTACACAGTTTACATAAACTGCATGTTTAATTGCAGAAATGTTGGCTATTATACATCTAAAGCCATAGTACTTTTGGAGTCTTTGACCTATAACAACTATATAGTTAAGATTAAAGTGTGGCCCAGGTGCATGTTGTCCAGAGGTAGACTATGGATTCTTGCAGGCTATCACAGGGCCTAAGGTGAGGACAGGGCTCAGCGCTGTTTTGCTTTTGCAATGCTGAGAAATCTATCTCAGGGCTTCATACATATTGGGCAAGTGCTCTATCACTGAGCCCTACCCCAGACTTTTACTTTTAATAGGGCTGTCCTCTTGAGGAAATGAAATAACTATTATGGGATGTCTTAGTTACTTTTCTTGTTGCAGAGACAGAGACAAAATACCCAACACCCAAAGTTAAATGAGTAAAGATTGATTTGGCTTGCAGTTCATAGAGGTTTCAGTTAATAGTTGAAGGGCTCCAAGGCAGGATGGCGTGGCAGAGGGGCATCACAGAGGAGAAATAGTTCCTGGTAGGCAGAAGACAGCAAAAGACAAGTGTCTTGGTTACTTTTTTCTCATTGCTGAGACAAAATACCCAACACCCAAAGTTAAGGAAGGAAAGGTTTATTTAGCTTACAGTTTGTGGAGGTTTCAGTCCATACTGGGTTGGTTCCAAGGCAGAGTGGAACACGGCAGAGGGCAACAGTTCATGGCAGTGGAACACAGCAAAACAAGAAGAGCAAAAGGGAGGAGTGGTAGCAAGCAGCCTCTTTCTCACCGTTATACTGTATGCAAACTATCCACCCCAAGGCAGGTGTAGCACTCACACCCATAATCCTAGCATTGGATCATGGATCAATCATAAACTCAAAAAGCCCACCCCATGACCACATGAGGCTTTAGAGGAACATCCAGACACAAACCATAACAACAAGGAAGAAGTGATGATAACAGCTTTTTTCTGTACATTTATATTCTATCTAGGCTACTCAGAACTATGCTAGGACACCCAGAACTATGCTAAACCAATAAGTGGACTAATTTAGTAATCACACACCATTAATCCAAGTACCTATGATCGCATGAGGCTTTGGAGGGACATCTGGATACAAACTATAGCATGGGGACACACAGCTCTCCCAGACACTGGCCATTCCACTTAGTCTCATGTAATAACTGAAGAAATTGAGAAACTGACGCTTGTCAATATGACCCAGATTGTGCACTTCCTTTTATGAATCCAGGGAAGGTTCAGTCATCTGTGTTTTCTTCTATCCTATATAGAATCTTTCAAGGACACTCTGATACCTGTGTTCCCTGTCTGAAACAAATTGGACAGGGATGATGACTCATTAGTATTAGTGTCATTAGTATTTCATTAACAATTGCAAGTAGGAAATTGCCTTTCTCTTCTGAAAGGATTGCTTTATTTTTTTTTGTCTTTCTGAGACAGTGTCTCTGTGCAGTTCAGGCTGGCCTTGAGCTCACTTTGTAGCCCAGACTGGCCTCCAACCTCCTGCCTCAGCTTCCTGAGTGCTGGGATTACAGGCATGCACCACCACACCCAGCACTTGCCCTACTTAGAAAACCAAGGCAATTCCTAGGATGTGGGCCAGGAGAACTACTTAATATAAGTAAAATGCATTAAATAGTGTGTACTCTTCCAGTAGCTATGGAATATAATAGAAATAAAATATTCTACTGACATTGATCATAAACATTGTGAAATATCTATCAACATGATTTTAAAATGTGGGGGAAATGCACATGAGATATTTAAGGAGCATCCTGTTGAACACTCAAACATTATTTTAAAGCATGATTATTTTCAAGAAAGTAAGACTCAATTTGAAATGCTGTCTTTGTCTCTAAATAAATCTGTGAATTCAGTGCAATTCTAATCCTGAATCAGAATAGAATTTTGGGTGTGTGTAGACTTAGAGGGTTTTATTATAAAATTAGGTTGAGGAGGAAATGTGCAGGACTGTCCAAGAGGTAATCTTGTCATATTGGGTAACAAGTCGCTCTGTACTATGCACAACTGAAATAAGAATTGATAAATATGTCATTGAATGAATATAGAGATCTGAGAAATATACTCATATAGATGTGGGGATCAGAGGCCTTACATTTTGATCATGAGGCCACTGAACAGCAGGCTCTTATGATTGTTTGTGCTTGAATGAAAAGGGGCTTCTAGGCCCACTTGTTGTTAGTTTTTTATTATTAATGCATGTTTACAATACATAGCTATCATGTTCTTCTTGGAGAAATTGGTATATGTACATAACACATCTAGATCCTTTTGATCCTTTTTTCTTCCACCTTCCCTCTCTCCATTTTAATCCCTTTACCCCATCTCTGAAAAGTCTGACCTTTTGTTTCTTACCATCTTTCCTTAATTTTATTTATTTATATGTTTATATTTTGGATTTCTCTCATAAGAAAAACAGGACCACATTTAACTTTCTGTGTTTCTGTTATTTTATTTAACATAGTCTTAAATTCTATCCATTTTCAAGAATGACATGATTGCATCCTTTTTCATAGCTGAATAATATTCCATTGTGAATATATACCACATGGTCTTTAATCATTCAGCTGTTGCTGGGCATCTAGATTGTGTCCAGTGCTACAGGTAATTCCAGATCCCAGCAAGTGTGGCAGGCATTCTCTGTTGTGTTTCTTTCCTGCAGCCATCTGTAGAGTCAGCAATCATGGACAAATGCTACTCTGAAGTCAGTCCCAGCACATTCCAGCTGAGGCTCAGGAAGAAAGTGGATGAATACTTGTAAGTCAGCTTGACCTCCAACACTGTGCTGAGCATTTTCCTTAGGAAAAAAACTGGAAAGACACAGGTATGATGTGCACCCGGCAGAGCAGATGTGGATGTTGACTCTGAAGTAATACCAGGGTACAGATGGCCTTTACAGAAACACCCTCGGACTCATTCACCTACGTTCAGTCAGGATGATGAGAAATCCAGGAAAATTTTGTGGATCAATAAAACCTTTCTGCAACAGAACTTTAAAATAGAAGCTATGTCTTCCTTCTTTTCATTTTTTTAGTTTGAAGTGGCTTTTGTTTTTGTAGGCTATGGCTGCAGTGGTGGAGGCAGGGCCTCCCTCCAGTTCCCTGGAAGCAGCCAGCGGCTAGCCCTCAGTAGCAGCAGTAGAAGAAGGGACTCCAATGCCCTCAGACCAAGCCAGGGGAGGCCTGCCAGTCATGCTGCGGGTGGGACCTTTGCTGCTGGAAAATGAGAATTCTCTTTACCAGGGTATGGAGGCTTTTCAGTGGCCAGGAACACAAATTTGTCACTGTCGCTCTTCCTGGAACACTTACTATGCCAACACAGAGTTTATAGTAGTTGTTGTGGACAACCAACAGAGAGAGGATTTCTGTAGTGAGAACTCTATACAATGTTACCTCATGAGGACCTAAGAAAAGCTAGATTGCTGATTTTAACAAGATGCTAAACAGTGCATGAATGTAGCAGAAATCTCCCAGCTCTTGAAGCTCACCTTTCTAAAGATCACCAGTAGGGCTGGGGATATAGCTCAGTGGAATAAGCGCCTGCCTAGCAAGCGCATGGTCCTGAATTTGATCCCCAGTACTGCCAAAAAAAAAATAAAATAAA
>PVLD010035708.1:0-11569 GCA_004027595.1 Dinomys branickii | reverse complement strand
GGAAAAAAAATTACCCCATTGGCAAATCAAATGGAGGTTCATCCACATACTATGTAACCAACATATGTAGCTAATTTGTGTTCATCTGTGTTCATAAGATTATTTTCCAACATAGATCAAAAGTAGAACACTAGCTGGAAAGTTGTGAATAAAGTAATTAATTGTTTCATTAAGAATACCCATGAGAGAAGCCAAAGCATACACCTGTAATCCCAGCACTTGGGAGGCTGAGGTAGGAGAATTATTGCAAGTTTGAGACCAGCCTGGGCTACAAAGTGAGCTCAAGGCCAGCCTGAACTGCATAGCTAGCCTCAAAAAGACCAAAAAAATTTTTTTTCTAGGAATAGTACACATTTGTGGGTGTAGTTGACAAACACTTATGTAATATTTAATGAGTTATTAAATTCCAGGTGTGTTTTAAGTTCATTATAAATATTAACTCATTAAATTTTCATTACACCTGACTTCATGAAGTCAGTCCTATCATTATACTTGTTTTACAGTTACAAAAATTGAGGTACAAATTAATAGAAAATTGTTCACATTCAGTGGACATTGAGCTGAGTTCTAATTCAGAACAGCTTGCTTCCGAGTCTAGGATTGTGGGTAGTGGGCCATTTGTATTGTGCAGGCTGAACAGCTTGAGTTGGGATTATTTTAAATTGTTCTGTGTGTGGTTCAGCTTGTGTGGGCTTTCTAAAATGATAGTCATTTACTATAGTCCTTCTAGGCTGCAGCACTAACCAGGGTTTCCCTCTTCTGAGGCTCTTGTGATTGCAAGTTAGGAAAGCACCTTATGGAAATCCACTGAAGTCAGCTGAGTGTCATTAAGAACTCCCTCTTAATAAGTGTATCACAGAAATCAAGAGCCCTGGAGTTGACTGAATTAAGATGTTTTGTCAATAAATATTAATTAGATGACTTCACAGAGAACTTTGGCATTCTATATCACCTTAAGCATCTCTGCTTAGCAATTTAAGGTACAGTAGTTTTAATGAGCACAAATAGATGACCTAGAGACAGAGACCAAGATTTTATCATTTATCTTCTTTCTCTTTGGATTAATAAGTTAATTTTTGATTTTAAGAAATCATAAAACTCCACTAACTTCAATAAAGTATTTTTAATGCTTCAACTGGAAGATTTTAAAGAAGTAGCTAGATTTGTCTTCCCTCTTCAGCACTTTTCCTGGTTCTCAAAATGTTAGCTGATCACATTTCTAGTTTGAAAAATACAGTTCTGTGCCTTCCCAGTTGTACCTTCTGACGTTCCTCCTGGACAGCACTCCTGTGTGGCTTTGCCACGTCCCCCTGTTGTCTGAGACATCATGAAATCGGAGTGCTGCAGAAGTCAGCCCTTAGTCACATCCTGTCACTCCTCAGCTCGAAAGACGGTAATGACTCCTTGTCCAAAGTCCTACGGTGAATAGGTTACCTGTTCTTTCTCCCTCTGCTGGTCTAGTTGCCATTGTGTGAGTTTGCCAGGGCTGCTACAAACAGTTGCAAAGTGCTACAGACTGAGTGGCTTAAACACTATTTATTGTCTCACAGCTGCAGAGGCCAGAACTCAGAGATCAAGGTATCTGCAGGACAGCTCCCTGTGAAAGTCCCAGGGAGGGACCCGTCCAGGATTTCTCTGCAGCTTCTGGCATGGCAACATGACTCCGATTTTCATGTGTTATTCTCTCTGGTGCACATCTATGTCTGTGTCCCGTTTTCTCCTTTTTCTAAAGGTATGAGTCAGGATTAGAACTCCAGCACGTGAACCTGTGGACGTGCTTGTCCTTGCTCACCCCCAGCCATACCTTCTTCTTTGCTGTCTTAAACACTGGGGTTTGCCTCTGTCTTAAAGCCACTGCGTCATTTCCTCTACCTGTAGCACTGCCTTGCACCACCTCTGTGCACAGGGCTCAGCAGAACCGCTGAGCTAGCCAGCAGCCTCCCACTTTGAGTCTGCCTGCCATTCTCCCGTCCCCCTGACTCTTGGCCTGATCTCCCTATTTACAGCGTCTTTCCTCTACCTCTCCTCACACCTCCTTTTTCATCATCTTCCCCATAGTACTCAGCACCTTCCAACATACTCCCGAGTTTGCTTATACAGTAGTTTCTATGTTTATTGTTTGTTTTGTCCTTCTGCCCTCTAACACTGAATATCAACCCAATGAGGGGCTCTTTATTCTTTGTATTCTGGTTTATTACAAACACCTCTAACAACTCTTGAGACTTAACAGTGGCTCTCAAAATGTGCAGATTTACCATTTTCTTTCTGTTGGTGTACTGTTAGAGATGTAGACCTTTAATACACAGGAGTAAGGCATGTGGAAGGAGGGCAAGCTTGAACTACTTCTTGAGCGCTAGGACTTGGCTTTCCTGCACTTTACGCTGGGGGCCTTGAGCCAAATGTCATGTTCACAAGGACTGCAAATCCTGGGAGGGGCTTGCCATATCTTTTTCTGAGAGCGCGAAGTGGTTTCCACATGAGGGATAAAAACAGAACCCTCTGGAAGGGTGGTTATGAGGCCTTATTTAGCACAGGACAAAGTAATCACTGATACTTCGAGAGGGAACTGAGGTTCAGGCTCAGAACTGAGGCATCACGACTCGCTGCAATTTTTTCTCCCACCATCAAAAGCAAAAATATCCTAAAGTGACCACAGAGTGCTCTAGGAGACATTTTTCTGGCTTCATTGGAGAAAATGAGGTTAAAACAGCCCACAGATGTTACATCAAATTGCTTTAATAATAGCATCAAGGCCTCTCACCGGCCCCTGGTATCCCATGTCAGGAAAGATTCCCAGCAGAACCGCTGAACTGGCCAAGCCACTGTGCTTTTCTGGGTCCTGAAATCCACCACTGTATGTTCAAATGATGTGTTTATTAGCAGCTTCTGCCCTCATAAAATGCGGAGTCTAATGAGGGCAAGCATGCTTTTCCCATTGTTGTTTAATATTCTGGTACACAGTGTGTGCTACACAGTAGGTGCTTGAGGACTACTTCCTGAACTCCAGCTGAGGCAGTTTCAAAGCCCGATCCATACAGTCTCCTGAGGGCAGCATCACCACCCAGCTTCCTGGGCCAGGGATCCTGGATTGAAGTCAGTGCTTTGGTTTCTTAGGCTGTTTTTCCTTGACCTCATCACTGGCTAACAAACATAAAACTGCTTTCAATGGTTCTTCTCCCAGAGAGAAGATTGGTGTTTTAGAGAACACTGGAAAGTGTTTTTGACACCCGAGGACCCAGACAATCACACTTTTCTACAATACTTCCTCAATGAGTGAGACTTCAAAGGAAGGACTGGCTACCCGGATGTGGGAAATGAGACATTGATTTTTTTCAGCCAAGCTTATTCATGGATGGCATTATCCATGATTGGCCATAAAACAGGAGAGGTACCAAGAGGAATCAGTTCACTGAGACAGCACATTTGATCCCTCAGTCCACAGGTAATAAACTTGTCTTATTTCTTGTTGTCAACCTATCATATGCTTCCCGAATAATGGCTCCTGTCTCTCTATAGTCCTGGTAGTGCTGTCACATGAATCTGTTTAGAAGAAAATGCTACATGTGTTTGACTCCGGCCTGGCTCCTTTAGAAGGAAACAGGTTTTTCTGCAGACAGACTTATGTGGACCTTAACAAAGCCTAACTTTAAAACCTTTCAGTTGCATTGGTAAGGGCCTTGGTATGTCCCGACATACCTTTATAAAATTTTCAAAAATAATATATTTTAGCCATCTTCTTTCAGCTTGATTTCCTTTCTGCCACACTTCTCCAAGTATGGCTGCAGGAATTTTGGGGTCCATCTGAAAAGGGGGGTTGAACAATAATGAATATATCTACTTTAGCTGGAATGGGAACTCTCTCTGTAGTTTGCAGTGGGCTCCAAATGCAGCCGCTGCTTGTCATGTGGTATAGGAAAGGTGACTTACACTCAGGCCACACGCTCTGTGGCTCTGCGGTGTGAGAACCCTCAGCTGCAAGGCTCTGGACCTGGTCTCGGGACGGGATGGGCAGAGCCTCTGTGCGCTGCACCAGAGTCACGTGAGTGGAGACAGAGAAAGAAGTCATCAAACGGAGAAATTGGACTGTGCCTTGATGGATATATCAGGCAGTTGATTAATAAAGCTATGATGTTATTTTTCTGGATTTCATAATGTTTGTGTCTGACAGCATTTTACTATTTTGTTTGGTTGCCTTTGTTATTTTTTCTCATGTTGAACAAATATTTCCATTCCCTCCTAATGTAAATATTTTTGTTACATAATTATCCCTATTTTAAAAATGGATTAGGACTTCAAAAACATGGCTCCTCCCTGCTTCTCTCTTACTAATTCTCTTTATTAAATTTTGACAAGTTCTTTGAAGTTTAATGGATAAAAGTCAAATAAAATTTAAGGCCATTTGGCAGTTAATATAAATAATTTGAAACTTCTAAAAGTGTGAATATTAAATAGTTTATCCTTATGAACTTTCTACCTGTGAGGAAAAAATAACACTACCATCCCATTTATATTGGACAAATTGGGTCAGGCAACTTGAGTAGATTTACACAAACTGGAAACTTCTTGAATTATTTAGAATATTTATCTACGTGCCTTCCAAATAGGGCTGTGTTCATTTCATGTAATACTTTTTTCTATATATTTGCAGATATTATGAACAAATTCTTTAGCACCTTTATTCTACATATATACAATAGGTACAGCACTTCAGTGGAAGCTGAATGTTTTATATAGTGAAAATATTCTCAAATTTCCTGGAGAAAAAGATGGTGGTAAAATGTGTAAGCATTTGTAATGAACTAGAGTTAACTAATTAGCCTAGGTCAAGGAATTGCATATGTGTCCAGAGAATCATTTTGTTTGGCATCTCCAGCTGTTAATCTAATAATAGTAAAGGTTTCAGAAAATATCAATAAAACATGGCAAAACTGCTAGTGGGGTGACAAGTGTTCCAAACTCACCCTTTAAATAAATTATACCTCTCAGAAAAAATAATAAAATTAAATTTTGTTACAGTAGTTCAGAAGAATGTTCTAGTTTCAGTGCTAGCCACTTGGAGAGCCTGGGAAATCTTTAAAAATTTCCCTTTGACTATTGATAAATGAACAGCAAAATCACTGGGTTGAACTTCTTCCAGGACACTTTTAGGATGAAGTGTATTTGGGGATTAAAGTATGCTCTGCAGTGCACTTTTCCTATTGAGGAGGATCTGCATTTCCACTCCCCAGAGTTCTGCTACGGGGTTCTATTGTACAAAATCCTGTAGCAATTGCCGGCCTTTCCCAGGGCCCTTATTGTCTTTGTGTCTTGGTTACACCGTACAAAATGAAAGTGTATGTCTCCATCTCAGCATATTCCCAGCTCAGGCACAAATATTCTGTGGTCTTTAGTTCTATTCATAATTAAATGGGTTAAAACCATAAAAGAGGAAGAGTAATTAGCACTCCAGGTGTGCAGAGTACTTCAGAGACACAGCCACCACTTAAGCCCCAAGGATTCCACTGAATTATTGCTTAACACTTAGGGAGCCATTACTGGAGAGGATAATTATGGCTTGAGGTTAACACCTCCAATAGGGAGTTAGAGTGTTAGAACGCAGTCATATGTTAGCCAATAACACTGTGCAAAGGTCTCTACATAAGATTAAATTTGCATGTGATCAAAATTATCTACCACTATCCCTCAGTAAGTCTATTGCAAATTGACATTTGTCCTTTACTAATGCAGTCACATTGACCCCTCAACATTGAATAGGTAAGGGCTTTATTATTTTTTTTAATTTTTTTGAGACAGGGTCTCACTATGTAATGCAGGCTATCCTTGAACCCACTATGTAGCCCAGGTTGGCCTCTAACTCATTGCTATCCTCCTGCCTCAGCCTCCTGAGCACAAGCATGCACCACCATGCCGGCTGGTAACTGCTACTTGTGACTCTGATGATGACATGAAATACTTCCCTTACTTGGGGGGAATACACACACACACACACACACACACACACACACACACTCAGAAATCAATAGGACAGTTACACTACCTGTGTTATTTAAATGTTTGCCCTTCTTTTTTCTTCTTCCTTTTCCCCTTCTTCTTCTTCGGAGTCGGCATAGGTGTCAGCATCAGCATCCTTGTCTCTTCTTCCTTTTGCAGCATGTTTTCCTTGCTTCCTTGTCTCTTTCCTCCCTCCCTCCCTCCCTTCCTCCTTCACTCCCTCCCTCCCTCCCTTCCTTCCTTGCTTCCTTCCTTCTTTTTCTTGCTTTCACTGTGTTGCCTAAGCTAATCTTAAACTCCCTAGTTTAAGCGATCCTCCTGCCACAGCTTCCCGCATATTTAGAACTACAGGCAAGTGCCGCCGTGCCCTGCTGCTTCTGCTCCTCTTCTTCTCCTTGACCTTCTTCTTCTCCTTCCCCTCCAACCTCCCCCTCCTTCCTGCCTTCCCCGTCTCTGTCTGTCTGCCTCTCTCTCTGTCTGTCTGTTTCTCGCTCTCTCTCTCTGGGTGTTGAGCTGAGGGCATTCACACCACACTACATTCTTAATACTGTCTTTGTTTTATATTTTGAGATAGGGCCTCACTAATTTGCTAAATTGCCCATGCTGGCCTAGAATTTGTGACTGTCCTACCTAAGCCTCCCAGAGTGTTGGGATCACAAGTATGGACCACCATGCCTGGCTTCTCCTTCTCTTTCAGTTATTTGCTTATTTACTTATCAATGCCTTCATGCTGAGCTTCTCTATCAAATTTGTATAATTTAAAAATCTTAATTTGGGCCTGAACTCCACTGAATTACTTTTTATTTGAGGTCTCAAAATTGACTGCTGCTGCAAGGATTGATCTCAGCTGTTTATTACTTCATCACACTGCTAGAGTGAACCATTTTCATGATTCATCATCTTTATTTCCTGTTCTTATTTTACCAGCTGGGACCATGAAACTGAAAATTCCTATTCATTTTATATAAGTGGCCTACTACTTCTAACCACTTAATAGTTCCTTCTGTTTGGAAAACTTTTATGAATAATGTCTATATTTTAACGGTTATAGCTCTATTTTACCTTCTAATTTCATTCCAAATATTTGAATGTTTAATAATTTTCTGAAATTAAAAATATGCAAAGTTAGGCATGGGAATAATGCAAAGGAAATGATTTGAAATCATGTTTGCAGAAGAATTAATTAAAGGCAGATTAAGACTTCTAGTAACATATTTTTTAATGGATTATTGCTTCCCGGTGGAAGCATGTATGTGTATCTTAAAGATAGAGGCAAAATTTCTATTAAAATAAATTGACATGGAGTTTTCCTCTTAGTGATTTCAAACTAAAATTTTATTTTCTCTGCATAAGATATAGAGTATCCTGACTCATACAGTGGTCCATTAAAGATATTAAAGACACATTCAGACATGTTTCAGTGCTAAATACATTGTGTGTATGTCCCAACTTAGAATATATTTAACCTTTTTCTAGACATGAGGTCTTTTAAACACTTAAAAAAATCATTCATTGAAAGTTTCTGTAAAGCCAGTGAGCAGTTCTTGTAGCTGTGATTTTTTCTGATTACCTAAACTGTGTGGATTTTGACAATTATGCATCCCAGCTAACCTGTGTTTAAAGAGAAAAAAACATTTTTAATGATCTGAAATACAATTTCTTTTTCTCTCTTTTCCAATAGCATTCAGTCCCACAAGGATGAGAAGAATTGGTTTCTGTTAACGTTTTAAATTTTGTTTTGAGTTTTAATAAAATATCATTGATGAAAGTGAAATACAGCCTTTTTTTCTCCTACTGCAAAGAAGAGAATTGCTAGTCCTTTCCAAACATATGTTTTGGGCTAAATGTTGCTTGGTACTATATGAATGGACACCACTACACACAAGGCCTGGTCACTGACACATAGGGAGCAACAGTTTATAAAATGAGGATATTCCTGTAGAACTCGTGACACGGGCTTGACTCTGAAAAATGCTAAGATGCAGTAAAAGATAGTACAACTGAAGCAGAGCAAAGAAAAACAGAGACAACCATGATGAAGAACAAAAGCCGGGGCCTGAGGGCATATTGACACGCTTTGGGTCATAGAACAAGATACAGCAGGCAGCAGTGACTACAGGTGATAGTACGGAAAATACCGAATGCTAACTTGAGGAATCTAAACTTTATTTTTAGTCCCTGGAATTGATTACTGGAATGAAGGAAGATTTGTGGACATCATAGAACTGCAGAGTGAGGCAAGAAGGATCCATACATCCAACCCATTGTTTCACAGCTAAGGAAACAAGCACAGAGATTTACCCAAGATCATGTGGATTATTGATAGCCTAGTGAGGCCAAAAATTCAAGTCTGCTAACTTCAGCCTAGAGTCTTTCCATCTGACCAGCTGTGCTAGCTATTTAAGGTCCAAGTCTGAAATTCAGCAGTCATTGCTTCTTGACTATGTAGCAATCGGCATAGTTGTGAGTGTGTCTTGATATCTTTCTTTCTTCCTAAAGCCTTTTAAGAATGAGAATTTCCTTCTTGAGTGCTGAATGTGGTGGGTACGGTGGGTAATACCCTTGCCCTACATGTGTACCCTTTTGCAGTAAATCATGCCAGTGGAAGGTGATGTATTTTGTCGGGATACACCTGACAGTTCCTTGACCTTTAACCTCTAGGATCTTTCTCATCTACAGTGGGCTCTTGGTTTCTTGGCTCCTACTTTCCCATGGCTGATTTGGACAAAATCTAGACACATGATATAGGCCTAAAGTTGGCACAAAATGATGTCCATCCTTTTAAAATGTTCATGAGTGCTGTTGTCCTTCATAAGATATTTTGACTGGTGAACTAGGTCAGGGATACACTCATGCCCATGATTTTAGCAGTGAATGTCTTATTACCTGTTTATTCACGGGTATTCATTATAAATTCAAGGCTTGTGAACAATAATACCGCAAGCAAAGCACATTGTCAGAAACTGCGAGGTATATTTTGAAATAACCCTTTTGATACAAATTTCATCTTGATCATGTGGAGTTTTTTTTCTAGTTGTGGGTGTTCAACCAGAGTAAATATCATCTACTTATCTTATAAGGCATAGTTAGAAAATGTTGTTAGGCCATCATATTGGGACTACAGATTTTATTAAGCAGTGTTGGCAGGGTACCTTTGGGGAAAGACTGTCTGCTATATTAAGCTATTTTATGAGATCGTTACATGTCTTACATGTACGTATATATCTGTATATATGATGTGCATGATATACTTATGTGTGTGTCTCTTTGTGCTTGTATGTATAAAATTTTCTATCCTGAGTTCCATAAAAGATCATTTTGGTCAGTAATAACTGTACTACTTGGAATCTCTTCTGGTCTCAAATGTTGTAAGAACATGCTTGGTATTTCTTGAAGAACAAGTTCCTCAGAGAAAGTGTGGCTTGTATAATCTTTGCCTTGATAGAATCCTGGCACTAAGAGACAGTTCAGTTTTTAAGATAACATGTTTCCTTTGGCATCAAGATGGCTGTTTTACTCTCATTCTTTGTCTCAGTCACTGTTACTGCCTCTCTCCCCCGCCCCCCCTTGTTCTCTCTCTCTCTCTCATTCTCTCTCTCTCTCTCTTGCACACACACACACACACACACACACACACACACACACACACAGAGTAATTCACCGGGCAGCGAAGGCAGCTGGCAGCTCATGAATGCTCAGGCTGTGCAGGCTTTGTTCTGCAAAGCTCCAGTGGGTGCCCCTCACAGGAGACCATGAGCTCGTCATCTGACTGTTGCCCCCTGAAGCTTTGCAGTGCTCTGCAAGAACAGAGTTCATCTTGAAATGTTTCCAAAAATTTCCAATAACAGAAAACACTACCAGCCCACGTTGGATCTGCAGAGGTTGTAAGCTCTGAAGGTACACAATTTTTCAGTCCTTCACTCCTGACCTCTTCACTATGCCAGGTGGGTCTGTTTTCATCTCTGTGCTCCAAGTCTTCACCTGCATTTTTCACTGAAATTCTAATGCCCGAATTGATCCAGTGACTCCTGCTCCTCGCTACCTGGAACCTGTAACTCATATGTGGGTATAATATAGGAAGTTATCTCTTCTCCTGTAAAGGCAGCGTTGTTCTCTGGGTGCTTCAGTGTAGGTTTCCCTCTAACCTTGAAGACCAGACAAAACATCTCCCTCTCTTTGTGCTTTCTTCTTAGGCCCCCTTGTCCTTGATTTCTTTTACTTATTTCTGTCCAACTAAAGCAGCTGCTATTCTTCATCACATTTCTAATAAGAGCATGACAGGAAATGTACACAGCCTTACAGGCACACAGAGTTGCAAATGATGTAAGGACATGGCATATCAATTATGTGCGTGTAGTAAAGATTAGGAAAAGCAGATTAGCATAAAAACCCCAATAACAGAAACTTTCTAAATACCTAGTTTTTACTATACATTCGGGTAAGCAGTTTATCTGCTTCTTGTCAGACTGTCTCCACCATCCTGAAGTGGAGTTAGCATTACATGCCCAGTGTTCATTGCAGTGAGCTGGACCAAAGCTGTAAATGACAACTAGGGTTTGAGTGCCAGTTCATCTGGCTTCAAAAGTGTTGTGTTTCCATTCTACACAATGCTTGTGATGACGAACACGTTCAGATGGAAAGGGAGATACCGTGTGGAAAGCTCTCCATGCATAACTCCACACACTATTGTATTTTCCTTGTTAAGACCACATGTTAATCCTGGGAGTGAAGTATAGGTTGTCATCCCTTCTTAGAAGCCTAAGCAGAGAGAGGAGACTTGCTGTGTTCAGGACCACACACCACAAGGAGAAAAGCCAGAGCTCAAATCCAGAAAACGTGGCTCTGGAGCTGTACCTTTTACCCTACAGATTCTATCTGGCTTAGCATCTGTTTTTGTTTGTTACTGGTATTATTTCTGGCCACATGTACTAGTAACACTAGTTACCATATTAAATAGTTAAAAAGAATAGAAAGAAAATATCATTTTTTTTTTTTTTGCATATTTTACTGTGGCCATTTCTTGCTTCAAGAGTTGGCCATTTCTGACCAAGATGGTCTGGCCCTTGGTCCCGGAAGCATTTGGTCCTGGTCTTTTATAGAAGATGCTGATCCTTCTTCTAAAATCTGCATTTTTAGGTCATGTGTTACATGGCACTCACCAGCTCATGTGAGATTCATGCTGAGAACTGTTAAAATTCCTGGCTTATGTCATCTCATGTGAGAATTATAAAATGAAAATAATAAAACATCTGGAACTGTCTGGATGGCAATGGCACAGATGTGAAACTTGAGGAGCAGTTCAATAAAGCCACCAGGTATTATTGTGGGGAAACATGATAAATGTTTTACTAATAACATTGACAGCTCTATGACTCACTAGGAAAAAAAATTACCCCATTGGCAAATCAAATGGAGGTTCATCCACATACTATGTAACCAACATATGTAGCTAATTTGTGTTCATCTGTGTTCATAAGATTATTTTCCAACATAGATCAAAAGTAGAACACTAGCTGGAAAGTTGTGAATAAAGTAATTAATTGTTTCATTAAGAATACCCATGAGAGAAGCCAAAGCA
>PVLD010035707.1:0-11569 GCA_004027595.1 Dinomys branickii | reverse complement strand
CGGGGGGGCGGGAGGGCCCGAGGCGGCCGCGCTCCCACTGCGCCTGGACCGATCCCCGCTTCTTCCCCGCGGGGATCGTCCCCGGCTCCCAGCGTCTGGGACTTTCCCACGTCTCGCCCCGGTAGCCTGGTCCGCCCTACCACATCTCCCCCGGCATCTCAGAGAAATACGCCCAGTTTAAACTTCCCAGCCGAGGTTCTGGCATTCACGCTCACCAAGTCTGTCTCGAGCTGGTGGTGTTTATTAAGGAGGTTCGCTCCCTTGCTGCTCACCCGGTCGCCATCTTGCCCGGATCCTCTCTAAGCAACAATTTTAAAAAAAGAAAATTTTTCATAATTATGAGATGCAACAGTGGAAATAAATTTGAGAACATTTATGTTTAACATTATTCTGGTTCAGACATCTCTGCTTGTTGAAGGTCCTCAGGCACACCAGGATACAAATAATATTAGGCACAGTTTTTGTACAGTTAAAATAAAGAGATGATCAAAGTATGTAAAAGGACAGTTTATTGTCTGCCTTCTTTTTCCCACTTGCGTAAAGAGGAGAATAACGAGAACAAATCTCATGGGAAATACGCTCAGGAGTTGAGGTACATTAGCCATGTAGAGAGTGAGCTCCAATCTTGTTTAAAGTCCAATTATAAATGACATTTGCTCCATAAGAAGAGAGGCAGGCATCTGTGGGTGAACAGTGTAATTAAAGTTTGAGCCACATTTATGTATTAGAGGCTCTCCGAAGAGTGGTTTGACCATCCAAGGGGCGACCCAGGACAACATACAAGATCCCTCTCTATTGCTAAGTGGAGCCAGAGTTGGCTGGCAGGGCTTTTTATAAAATTTTATTATTACATGTTGCTGTCCACAGTGATTACCTTACTCATGAGGATTACCTTACTCATGTATATAATACATCTTAATTCCTTTGTATTTCTTCCCCTCCTCTCTCCCCACTTCCTCCCCCTCTTAGACCCTTTCCCTTTGAAGAATAGTTTGAAGACAAAAAGAGAATAATCCTGCCACAGCCCCCACTTTCAATCCATCTGTTAAACTGGGTGTACATGTGTTCTGGAGTCCACTAGTTGAGGCTAATAGCTTAAACACCCGGTGTGATCAAAATATATGATGACTCACATTCTATTACACCTATTCAAAATACTCCCCCTTTGAATATACCTAACCCATTATTCTTGCCACTTTCTGACACAATTCTATTTTTTTCTGAAGCAATTCTAGAAGCCCTCTCTTTTTGTGTCTTTGTGAGGTGAGATTAAAAAATGTGATTGCTGCTGCTCAGTGCCATCCAATGGAAAGGCGGGTTTGTAAAACTCTGACGACGTCACTTCATCCATCTTATACATTGGATCCGGCACTGTGCGACTTTTGGCTCTCCCCTTACGTCAAAATGGCCATGAAAGGTAAATATTCTCAGTTAATTCAGGGTATCGAAGCAACCGGAACAGCACAACCAAAGGCCGTCACGGGAGCCTTGCAATGAAGATATATGTGGCATAGTAAGTTATGGGCATATTCACAGAGGTTGAGCCAGAGAGAAGGGTTTGAGGAGGACTCCACAAGGTATTTGGAAACAGTTATCTTGGGTCCCAGTGACGAATGACAAAGGTATGGTCAGTCTGAGGCTGAACTGCAAGTGTAGGGCACATGTCCTTGCAGAAGCACTTTCATG
The DNA here is from genome assembly GCA_004027595.1 of Dinomys branickii. Classification (NCBI taxonomy): domain Eukaryota; kingdom Metazoa; phylum Chordata; class Mammalia; order Rodentia; family Dinomyidae; genus Dinomys; species Dinomys branickii. The sequence continues at coordinate 9,883 of PVLD010035707.1, read as the reverse complement.
GAAGGTTGCAGTGGTCTTTGTGTAAGGTAGAGATTCTGGCAGAGTTTGTGGTAGTTACACTTAGGCAATCCAAAGTAAAGATTCTTTCTTTAAACTTTCAGGTTTTATTTATTTCTTGTGCATGTGTGTTATGTCAACACAAACGACTCCATTTTTTTTTTTTTTTTGGTGCCAGGAATCCAACTCAGGAACTCATGCTTGCAAAGCAGGCGCTATGCCGCTGAGCTAAATCCCCCATGAAGTGACTCCATTTTGAATCTGATAAATTTCACACTACCCACCACCACGAATTTTGCTTACATTTCTTCACACCCCCAAGCCTTGGCTGCCCTCTGGAAAAGGGACAAAACAAACCTTACAGGGTTATTTTCTACATTAAATGAAATAATGTATAAAAAAACAGTAAATAGCTACATAAAATAGGTAAATATTTGAAAACTCTTCTGTAAATATTAGATTTTTGAACCCACATAACACTAATTGTAAATAACATCTTAAAAGTACAAGAAAACACTTTAAACTTAAAATTTCATTAGAAAGATACATTTTTAACCTAAGGTGTATTTGAGAATAAATATTATATTACCATTAGTAGGTGCTGGCTAGAATGTTGGCATACTTAAAATAATCTTCTATTTTTCACACATATTTTTATTTGATTGTAAAAGTACCATATTTGTCGTAAGAACTTAAGACAATACAGAAACATGTAAAGGAGGAAAATCACATCTTACAGAGATATGTCCTTTTCATTTTTTAATATATTTCTTCTAGTTAGTATTCTAGATCTCTTCTCCCCCCACCTCTCTCTAGATATTTTTAAAAATTATATTATTAATGTATCTCTGAATATATCTTCCATAAAGTTACTTTTAATGGTTGTAAAACATTCCATTAAGCAGCTGTGCAATAATTTAACACTTTCCTATTGCAAGATGGTTTCCAATTTTTCATTACTATAATTAACCTGGGTCCAATGTACTCATACATATGTAAATTAGTATGTTCTGAATTATATTCTCCTATTTACTCATGTTACCCCCACTAGACAGTAAGTTTGGTGAAAGACTATTCCTTTTTCCCCATTGTTACTCAGTGCCATTGTTACTTAGTTTTGTTAGTATTTTGCCTGGGACACAGTATCTATAAATATATCTAAATCCATGCTCTCTGCGAATGAAGAAAGAATGAGTAAATGAATAAAGAAATACTAGTTTTCCTCCACAAAAGGCAAGGAGGGGAAGGTTAACAAAATTAGACAACCTTTATGAAAGTTCTTTGTGCGTTTTCAACTTAATTTTTTTAAATCTTATTTTACTTATTTAGTTTTGCTGTCCCGGGATCAAGCCCAGAGCCCTGAGTCCTAGGCAAGAATTCTACCACTGAGCTACATCCCCAGCCTCTCAGTTATATTGTAGGCAGCACTATGCTTACTGGTTTTGTCAGGACCATAAACCAGAGCAGTAAGCAATAATACGAGACAGGTGCAAGCATGGGTGAGTGTGGCACAGCGTGCAGCGGAGGGGTTCAGCCTCTTCTCTGGAGCCTTTTGTCTGCCTTTGCAAGGACAAACCTTTCATACTAACAGAATCCTCTGCGGCGGCACAGGAGCTATGACAAAGCAGGAAGGAGAAAGAGGAAAAGGAAGGGTGTGGGGGAGGGGTATTATGAGAGGTTCTCATTAAAGGGTCTCTTTTTTTCTTTACTCACAGTAAGAATTAGAAATACACAGGGGCATATGAAAAGAAATGTAGACTGCACCACTGATACCTTTGCATACCTAAGTGTTCTGCTTGAGACCCATGAAAATGCACATTTGCTGACAGTGAAACCACTGGCAAGGTGAGAGAGCCCGGGAGGCCTGTGTGTATACTGCAGGAGGAATGCCATATTAGGGTAATTGCTGGCTTTCAAGGGCACAAAGAAATCATCTAAATGTAGCTCAGTGGTAGAGTTCTTGCCTAATGGAATGCTTCATAAACTGTTGGGAGTGGTGTTTACACCATTGTATATCACTTTTGAAATTCTGAACACTTAAATCTCTGTGCGTTTTATTAAATGTAAATTATATGTCCTTTTTTTTTTGAGACAGGGTCTCGCTATATAGCTCAGTCTGGCCTCGAACTCACGGGGATCCTCCTGCCTCCGTATCCCAAGGGCTAGGATTACAGGCACGTGCCATCCCACCTGGTGGCATGTCAGTTTTAGAAACGGTTCACAGGTTTTTTTTCCTGCTAGCAGAAATAATATATATTCATTCTAGAAAGTTAAGAAGTTGGCAATAAGCACAAAGAAAGAAAATAAAAACTGCCTGGACCCTTAATATTAGGTCATTGCTATCTGGATTTTTATTAGCCTGCTTGCCCAGTTATGTTACCCAAGAAAGCAAAGAGTTACCGTAATATAGACATATTCACTAACTCCCAGGCCATTTATAAAATTAGCTCCTATGCAAACATCTTCCAGCCTAACACTGCTTCCCTCCTGCCCATCCTGTCAACGCAGGTGCTTGTCAGGAAGCTGCTTGCGAATGTTGGATGTAAATTGGCACAAATGTAATGGAAACTGATGTAAAGTGGCTTTTGAGTTTTTAAAAACAGGATGTGTTTCATGGATACAACTATGGGATTTTCAAAAGTCATTGACAACTGAGGTGTCAGAGCTGAGCAGTTACTAACAAATAAACAGGGAAGATGATGCCTGCTTCACAAAAGGAGGATTTGATTATAAAAGATGAAAAGAAGCCCTCTGGGAAATAACAGAGCCTTCAAGTGATCTGTGTCACAAAAGCAATGATAGTGCGGTAAAATCTGAACATAAGGAGGTGAAAGACATTGTATTTCACTATCATACATTATTGTCCAAAAGAAAAATCAAAATATCATCTTAAAAATTAATTCCCCATGAAACCTTGTAAAAATTGCTTTCTGAAACCAAGCTTTTCACATGTTAATGTGCATAGGGATCCCCTAGAAATCTTGTTAAAATGCCCATTGTGATTTAATTAGGTTGGGAAGGGACCCTGGATCCTGCATTCCTAACAAGCTCCCAGGAACATGAATTCTGTTGGTCTCTCGCCTTTGCTTTGAGTAATAAGACTCAAACATTGCAGTATTAATTAGATTCACTTCATTATTTTTATTAGTACCTATTAGTTATGTAGGACAGTGGATTTTGCCTTTGCATATTTGTGTGTGCGCATAACAGACCTTGAGCACCTCTCCCTTACCTCCTTCCCCTTTTCTCCCCCTTCCCGACCCCTTTTCTCTTCCCTAAAAATCTCCTTTCTATGTTCAGGCCATCCCTCTTTCTAAAACTTCTTTTATTTATTTATTTATTTATTTATTTATTTACTTTGTAGTTCTTTTATTTCTAAACTAAGGACATAAAAGGTACAATGTTCATAAATTAGTTGGATTAGCTTTTCTCTTTTATGGATATAGCAGACTGGGGATGTAGCTCAATGATAGAGTGCTTGCCTAGCATGTGTGAAGCCCTCCATACTAGAAAAAATTAAAACAATACCCTATTAATTCTCTTTGTAGACTTTAGGTTTTGAATATGTAGCACATTAACAAGACTGTAAAGCCAAAACTGTACCAAGAGGTGTACCCAGAAAAGCACACTCGTAATCCCTTCTCCTACTCTCCTATCACCACCTAGTTTACTGCTTTCTCATGAACCTTTATCTGTTGGGGGGGACAGCAGATCCCAATGTATAGTGCGTGTAGCATATAGAGATCTTTTCCTCTTTCTCCTACATTAAATATAACCACTTATAAATGTGGTTTGGTTTTTTAAAAATCTTGGTAACATATCCTGGAAACTGCTCATCTCTCTCTATAGAATCTGTCTTACTTCCCCTTCACATTTACATAGTACACTCATTGTGGAAGAGATACTATAGTCTATTCAACCAATATCCTATATTTCTACATTTAGATTTGTGATTATACATGGTGCAGAAATGAGTAAGTTTTTGCCCGTGTACTTTTGTATTGCTAGAAATGTGTCTTCAGGGTAAATTCCTAGGTGTGCAATTACTGGGTGAAAAAGTAAATGCTTATTATGTAATTTTCCTTCATTTTGGACTTTTCTCATCCAGCCCTACCTGTTTCAAAGAGCTTTTAATTTCAGTTTGAACACTGTATTGAAAATCATTTTGCCTACAGTAATTATTTATTATTAATCATTATCAGTAATCATTTTGCCTATAGTAATTATTTGCTGGTTTGGTATATATTTTTACTTTGGAAATTTTGTGAATTTATAATGTTATCTTCACATTTGTTATAATAAAATCAATAAAGGATATACCGAATTACAGAGGAGACAATAGGGAACCATCACTGGATGCTATATTACATAGCGTTGTCTTTGCATTTGTTAATACAAAAACAATAAAGGAAATACCAAATTTTTTTTTTTTTTTTTTTTTTTTTTTTTAGGAAATACCAAATTACAGAGAAAATAGTAGGGGGTTACCACTGGATGTTGTATTACCTAATGTTATCTTCATCTTTATCACTCAGTTATATGGATGATGGCTCGTTTAATTAATCAATTTTCTCCACTTCACCACTGTTGTTCTACCACCCTGTCAGTGATCTTCCCACTGGTAATAATTGCACTTTTGGTTTATTTACTCCCTCATGCTCTTACTTTGGGCAGAGACTTGGCCGCTTCTAAATATGCTATATAATACATGGGTGTACACAAATTACTATGGCAGGAAGTGAAGAAGCACCCTTTGGCAAACCCTCACAGCCATCAAGTGTTCAGTCGGGTAGGCGGGTATTATGGTTGATACATTGTGTCAACTTGGGGAGTCCAGAGGTTTGGCTGAGTGATTCAGCAGGAAGCCAGGGTGCTTGCTTTGTACACATCCTGAGCCTGTGGAAGAGGAGGGCATGGGACTGTGTGAGAGCTACACACTCCCTGGTTGGGGTTAGCCTGTTTACAATGTAAAGGAAGAGAAGAGGCTGCTTGCAGCCATTCCTCCCTTTTGCTCTGGTTGTTTTTCCTGTGCTCTGCTGCCATGAATATTTGCCCTCTGCCATGTGACACTCTGCCTCAGAACCAGCCAAGTATGGACTGAAACCTCCACAAACTGTAAGCTAAATAAACCTTTCCTTCCTTAATTTTGGGTGTTGGGTATTTTGTCACAGCAACGAAAGAAAAGTAACAGTGAGGTTACACAGCGCACGCCAGACTCTGTCACACATCTGCGTTTATAGGCTCAGGTGAGTCTTCAGGGCCTTCCTGGGGACCAGGCAAAGTGCCTGGCACACCCCGGTGGCTGGGCAGAGTGCCTGGCATGCCCTGGGGTCCGAGTGGAGCTCTAGGGGCAGGGCGGAGTGCCTGGCACACCCCGGGGGCTGGGTGAAGCACCTGGCATGCCGCAGGGGCCGAGTGCAGTTCCTGGCATGCCCTGGGGGCTGGGCAGAGCTCCTGGCACACCCCAGGGGCTCAGTGGAGCTTCCTGGGTGGGGTAGAGCGCCTGGCATGCACTGGGAGCCAATCGGAGCCCCTGGCATGCCCCGGGGGTCTTTTTTTCTTTCTGGATTCTTCAAAAGACTTACTTTAAACAGCGTTTATCTGGTACTAATGACCTTTGAGTACTGAGAAAGGTGTACCTATTATTCCAGTTATTTCTAATTTAACTTTTCTAGACCTGTGAAATACGGAGTTCTCAAACAATGAACAAAATCACCTAGCAGGCTTGTCTGAATGTAGGTTGTTTGACTCCACCTCTTGAATTTTTCATTTGTTAGATCTTTGTTGAGTCCAAATATGTGTATTTCCAACTGATTCTGATGTAACAGTGGCTGCTCCTTGGACCATAATCTGCTTAGAATTTTTATTTTCTTCTTTGTGCTTAAGTGTATTTTCTAAACTTTCATGAATGAATGCATGTTACATCTGTAACCATAATGGATTGTGATTGCAAAGAACTGCCAAGGAGTTGCTCACAACACCCAGCTTATTTGTAACACCTGCAAAACAAAACAAAGATACAGACAATATGAACAAGCTGCAAGTATTTAATTATCTGAATGTTTCTGATATTACTGAACACAATGACACAAATCCCTACTCAAGGGTTCAGCTTTACTTTGCATGGATACATCAACTATCTTCTACTGTTTGGATTATTTTATATATTATTAATTATATTTATAGAGAGAGCGATGAAACTACATGGTAGGTCTGTTTCGATTATCAGTCGCATTTGTCTGTGTTGGTGGAGAAGGGTCACCCTCAATTCACAAGCTGTTACCCTGCCATCTTGTTGAATGTGCTTGAATTATTCGTATATGAAAATGTAAGTTATTCACCACCCATGGACTCCTTCTGGAGATACTTTTAAGAGAAGTACTTAGTTAAAAGCAGATGATACAACCTGAAAATCCATATACTTGCACTTGTGACCTGCATCAAACTCAGGGGAAAAACTGTCATCAGAAGGATCCCATACCAACACCTTTGCTCAGAGAAACTCTCACTCAGGAGACTCCAAATTTTGATCACAATTCTTACTATTGTTATTCAGTCAATGAGAGTTTGCAGTTGGCCACTAGTAGTACTGCTGATGTGTCAGTAGTACTTCTGTGTCAGATGCCCATGGAAGAAGTAGAGTTTGTAGTATTGAGTGATTGTTTTTAGAATCAGATTCTGGTTCAGAACTGGCTCCATCACTAATTGCAAGCTTTATGGTTTTAAGCAAGCAACTAGATCATTCTGTCCCTCATTTTCTTTCTTCATCTATAAAATGGGAACATTGATATCACATTTTTCACAATGTCATTGTAAAACAATTTATTAATTTAATATATTAGGGCTGGGGATATAGCTCAGTGGAATAAGCTCCTGCCTAGAAAGTGCAGGGTCCTGAGTTCGATCCCCAGTACTGCCAAAAAAAAAAAAATTTAATATATTAATGTTGTATGGCTTGTATCTAGATGCCTCCCCAAAGCCTCATGCAGACATAGGTGGGGAGCACTGAAGGTGGATGGATTAGGGTCTGTGAATTCAGATTAAGGATGTGATACTGGTATTAAGGGTGTGGATAATGGAAGCCCCGCCTTGGGTATGAGTGGTACCAATCAATAGGCTTGCAGCCTATACATCTGTCTTGGTTACTTTTCTCTTGTTGCTAAGACAAAATACCCAACGCCCAAAATGAAGGAAGGAAAGGTTTATTTAGCTTACAGTTTGTGGAGGTTTCAGTCCATACTTGGCTGGTTCTGAGGCAGAGTGGCACATGGCAGAGGGCAAATGTTCATGGTGGCAGAACCAGCAAAAACAACTAGCAAAAGGAAGGAATGGCAGCAAGCAGCCTCTTTCCTTCCTTTACATTGTAAACAGGCTACCTCCACCCAGGCGGGATGTAGCACTCACATAATCTCCATGCCCTCCTCTTCCATAGTCTTAGGATGTATACAAAGTTAGCACCCTGGCTTTCTGCTGAGTCACTCAGCCAAACCTCTGGACTCCCCAAGTTGACACAGTGTATCAACCATAACAATGGCATACAAAGGGACAGAAAGAAGGGAGGCTGTTGCTGCAATGCCACCCTGCCTTGGAACCAGCCACCTATGGACTGGACCCTCTACAAACTTTGAGCTGAAATGAACCTTTCCTCCTTTATCTTGTAGATGTTGGATATTTTGTTCCAGTAATGGGAAACATAACTAGGGGGCTGGGGATATAGCTCAGTGGAATAAGCGCTTGCCTAGCAAGCGCAGGGTCCTGAGTTCAATCCCCAGTACCGCAAAAAAAAAAACAAGTCCTGCTGAAACATAACTAAGAGTTAATATAATTAAAATAATTCCTGGCACATTAAGAATGTAATAAATATTAACTACTCAAATACTAAATTAAATGTCAGAAGACCTAGGTTCAAGTCTTGGCTCTGTCACTAATTAATTTTATGATTTTAGACAAGCTGTTTATCACCGATCTTCATGCTGTATGATGTGGTGGAAGAATGTGGGCTCTGGGAAGAAAGGACTATCAGGAGTCCCCATCCCACTATGTGACCTTGCTCGGGTTACTGAGATGTTCTGAGCTTCAGTTTTATCACATGCATAATCATGCTTTCACAGCCCATTCCCCAAGTCCTGGGTCTGGAAAGGACCCAAAAATATAAATATTCATAATTGTTGTAGATAAGAGATAATGTCAGACCTGCTTTTTGCCCAGGAATGGGTGATTTTATTTTTTATTTTTTACTTTTTATTTTTTTTGTAAAAGACTAAACAGTGTAGTCAGGTGTAGTGGCACATTCCTGTAATCCCAGCACTCTGGAAGGCTGAGGCCAGAGGATCACAAGTTTGAGCTTATCCGCAACTTAGTGACTTAGTGAGACCTTGTCTCAAAAGTAACAAATAAAAATTTAAAAAGGCAGAGGATAGAGCTAAGTGAAAAAACTGTGGGTTCAGTTCCAAGTACTGCAATAATAAGCAAATAAACAAACAAACAAAAACCAAGTGGGCTGCTAATGTAGCTCAGTGGTAGAGTACCTCTGGGTTCCTACTAGTACCTCAAACAAAAAAATTAAACGGTAAATAATTTAGGCTTTGTACACCAGTCTATCAGAAATCTCCAGCCCTACCATTGTTGCACAAAAATATCATAGACTATATGTAGACAAATGGGCATGGTTGTGTTCTAAGAAAACTTTATGGACACTGAAGTTTGATTTTTCTCATAATTTTTACATGTCAGTATAGAAAGCCCTTCCTGGATCTCATCATTGTTCAGTGAAGTTTATATTTGTAATCTCATGGAAAAGTTACTGGAGTTCCAATAAGTTAATTCCAATCTACCACTTCCACTGCGGCCCATAGTGAGAATAAAGACACTAAGGCATATTTGTAGCTGTGGGGAGCCAAGGGGTCCTCAGTGCAGCTACACTGATAGCTAACTGGAACAAAGGCCTCGACTCAGTGTTGAGCCAGGGTTTTATTAATTCGTGAAGAGGGGAGTGGCCCAGGGATGAGTGATTGCACGAGAGGTGGAAAGTGTGTGAGTGAACCAGGCTGGGTAGGAGGCCTCAAATCACCTCTGCAATATGCAGAGAGAGAGATAGGCGGAAAGAGTACTCCGCATGTCACACATTGGGCAGGATCTAGTGCTTTGGCGCTGGTGCTTCAGTTTTGATGTGCAATTGTCATGTACTGAGATGTCACATCCCCTTTTCTCAAGGCTGATTCTAGACCAATAGTGTGGCACCTCTCCGCCTAGCTCACATGTACTGCTTGGGAACTGTAGCCAGTGCACCACTGACCTGTCACATTGCTTTAAAACTACACATCAGCACCTGGGCTAGACCCATTTGCATCGCTTAAAGCCAGTTGTGGGGCTAAGGAAATGTCCTGGCCAGTTCTGTATATATCAACACACGAAGGTAGGGCCAAATGCTCTTCCTTCAAGGAGAGCTGTCCAGGTGGTCCTCCACATGTCAGAAACTATTCTCTGGATTTTTTTTTTTCAATTTATGTAATCATTCTTAGCACAAAACAGGCATCAGGCTGAGTTTGGCCCCAGCAGGCATTATTTGCTCATCTCCAGACTAGCACAATGCCTAGCACATAGCAGATAATGCTAGCTAATATCAAGCATAAAAGCTGCCTTCTACACAAGAAAAACCGTTACAAATAATCTTTTAGAAACCTCTTGGGGACTTCCGGGAAGATGGCGACCGGGTAGGCAGCAGAGAGAGAACCTCCCAGAGGATTACCACCCAAACAATGAAATATAGCAATATGAAGACAGAAATGAGGACTTCCGGGAAGAAGACAACCAGCCGAGAGAGCGAGTGCGGAGGGAAGAACGGCTTCAGCTCCTGAACCCGACAGAGAACGCGCTACTGGGACAA
>PVLD010035706.1:0-11571 GCA_004027595.1 Dinomys branickii | reverse complement strand
TTTCACAAAATATAATCACTCATGGTGCCAAGAATTTCAGTTTTCTGAAAACTTCACTTCCATATGCCACTCTTCTGTCAGTCCCAGAGGAAACCCAGGGCCCATCGGCTCCTCACTTTGCCTCCGCCTAGGCTCTGCAGCCACTGGCTGCTCTTTACTCAGATTTGACGAGAAAATTCACATCCAAGCACTGTTCCTTAGTGCTTGTCTGTTCCGTGCATTTCATATAAACACAATCATATGATATGAGACCTTTGGTGTCCAGCTTATTTGACTTCAAATGACTTGAACTTCACCCACATCCCAGGAGGTACAGAACTTTATTCCTTCCAGTAGTGCAGTTCTCTGCTGTGTGCCCTCACCGAGTCTGCTTCTCCTCTGGCTGGGTGATGATCTGGGCGCCTCCATTGGGCCACTGTTACCAGTGCTGCTGCGAGCTTCCTCACCCAGGTGTGTGCTCGTGTGGCTGTCTCACAGTTCGGTGAGCACCTCAAGTGCTTTCCACAATGGCTGCACCATTTTAAATTCTCATAGGCAAAGGATAAGGCTTCACATTCTCAGCAATTCTCATTGCCTCTGTTATTGTATAGACATCTTGGGGGCTGGATTTAACAGGAATGATTGTACTTTTATTTGCATTTACTCAGAAACTACAGAGGTTGACCTCATGCTCCGTGCCCTCACACTTCGCAGGAGTTTGGGTCATCTTTTCCTTCCTTGTTTATGTGTCAAACTCCTATTCAGACCTCTTTGGATGAGAAACTCTCTGAATGTCAGTTGTCTTGACTTCTTTGATCCTAAGAAGAGGAAGCAAATCCTGTGATATTGTGGCTTTGAAATGGCCTGGATTGATGTTTACACCACAGTCTGTTGAAAGAGTGACAAAATATTTGGTGCAGAGAATTTGTCTGTGCTGGCCCAAGCCAGTGGATCTCTGTGCACCAGGGAGCTGTGCCATACATGGGCAGAGTGGTGGTGGCCAGGCTGGGGCTCAGGGTCCTGGTGCTGCTCCCTCTACCCACACAGATTTATTCAGAGCAATTGACTGCTGTGCTGCTTCCAAGTAGCTCCTCCCAGAATGTCTCTGCTGCCCCCAGTGCAACTAATGCCCCCCAAGGTAGGCAGCAGCACCCTGCAGGCCACAGCCAGCCTTCTTGTGCTCACTTCTCTGTCCCGAATCTGCACTGTTAGAGATGTCTCTACTTCCTCACTGTCTACACCCAACCCAAATAGCAGTGAGAAATCCGGCATGGCAAGGAAGAATCTGGTCTGCATCTATTCTACTAATTCCAGACCTTGCCTTATTGGTATGGAAAATGTTGAGAGTTCTGACTTTGATTCATCTGAAGGACGTGTGAAGGGACTGACAGATGACAAATGCCAATATTAAATCTGCTGGAGCTTTGTGTACAAGATGAATAGAGACAACATCCAAGTTTGACAGTGATTTCCTTGAATATGGCTTAAGAAATACAGACCCTTAAAACTCTACCTTGAAGAAGAGTAGATTTTACCTAGAAATAAAGGATGGGATGTAGAATGGGGATTGAGTTTGCCTTTGGTTCACCAAATCTATAAGACCACATGAAAAACCCTTCCATGACGCCATTTGGATGTACACTGGGAAGAACTGCAGGTGTTACTGTAACTCCTCAAGGTATTGTTCAGTAGTGCTAACTTCAGGTGGGTTTCCCCTGGATAGAACTTCACATTGTTAAGCTATGACTGTTTTCTTGGGAACTGAAGACTGCCTAACCCTCTGTGGTTTTGGATTTGACATTACAGTTGACCTTTTATATAGTAATTGACATGTGCCAGGGCAACAATGGACCCCCCAAAGGACCCCTAAATCTAAGCATTCTGAGTAAGACTTACCTTTCCTATCACCTGTTTTCTTTGCGCAAAAGCACCGAATTCATTTAGCTAAGCTGATTCCAAAGAGTAGAATCATATTAACCTCAACTAATTACAAAATGCTGTGTTTAAATTTCTGTATATGTTGAATATCTCTGGCAATTAAAAAATCCCACTTGTTTGGAAGATAAAATTACAAATCTTGAAATTAAAAAGGCAAATATGTAAAGGAGCCAAAACCAAATCAAACACTTGGGAAGTGAAGATTGGAAGCTAACTTACATTCAATTTGTAAGAGCTTTTACACTTTTTTTCCCAAACTATGGATCACAATGGCATTTGGGACACTTTGTGTTATCTGTCAATATATTTTTTTAGATAGTTAGAATCCGGTCCTAACCTTTAGAGTGAGCTTGATTTTGCTATCTCTCAAAACTGCCTTGATATATAGAAACCTTTAAAAACTAAGACATCCCCCGAACTCGTTTGTTTGCACAGTCACATGCTGATGCGTACATATTCTGGTATCTAATAGGACCACAGCAGTCCTCATAATCCAAGTCATTCCCCCCGTCTTTAGAAACCTACATGGGAACAACCAGATCAAATGTATCTGAAGCTACCGTGTGTGTGAATGAATGAACACTCCCCATTGTCTCATATGTTAATGCTACACATCTGTTTGGACTGTATGTTGTTTGTGTATTTATGCTTTGATTCCTAGTAATTTCTATGCTACAGAATTGAGATTATCTTCTAGGACCCAGTGTCTTGTCACTGGACAGAAGGCTATTTATTAGCTTCCTTGTGGAGGCTGACAATGAATATTCATCTCACTCCTTGGCACCTCTGGTAATAGTCAGAAGTGGAGTGTAATGATCTGCAGAGGGGAGTCATCTAATACATGGGATTTCACGTTTTTCTAGGAGAATTGAAAGATACCTCTCTGATTTACCCTCAAAACGATTATAGAGATCAGATGGTCTTTGGTGCCACAACAGTCATAACACGAATAATTCAGTCATGATAATTCATGGAGCAAATACTGCATCCACATCCTCTTTTCTTTCTTGGTTTTCCTATGGTTTTTCAAAACGAGACAATTGTGTCAGGAGACCACTAGATGGAGATATTGAGCCTGTGTTGTTAATGCGAACCTACCAGCCTCTGACCATCAGCCAGGGAGTGGTTCTGATATCAGTGGGTAGGAGAACGGTCTGATGAAATCCTTCCAAATGCACCTTCTGTGTCCTCACCTACAGACTTCACTCAGTAGGCCTGGGGACTTGCTGAGGAATATGAATTGTAATACTCCAATATCACCAGGATCCTGATACAGGCTGTTCCACCAACCACTCTGAGAAACTGGGATGGAAATGGTACTTACAGCTGTGGGTAAATATGAAAAATATAGAGTGAAAGAGTGTGAATCCCGCAGAGACCTGTGCAAAACCAAGTCCCAGGAGACTCCATCAGGCAAGGGCCACTTGGAGGAGGTAGACTAAGATAGAAAAGAGACCCAGGGGAAGAAGTGCAGTTCTAGAATCCACAGGAGGGCCAGGGGAGAGAGAAACAAAGGAAGAGTCATTCACAATGTCATTTGCTACTGAACATCAAGGCAGATGGGTGCCAGAGAATGCCCAGTTGATATAGACTTATGGGGCTTTGGGAAGAGTCCACTTGGTAGAATTCTTGGGAGCATCCTCAGTGCTTCTAGGGCCAAAGAGCACATGGGAGGTGAGGAAGTTGATGCAACAAGCGTCTGTGGCTCTTTGTGAACTCAGATGCTAAGGGGATTTTAAGAGTGGGCTATTATCAGGGTCTTGCACATGCCTACATAATTTGGTTCAATAAATGGGGCCCAAATGGAGGGGCATAGGCCAGGTGGCGCTCTGAGTTCTGCCCTGGGCATGAAGCAGGACAGGGAGCACTCTGACCTCATCTTTCTTGTCCCCGCCTGCTCCAACAGAGCTCAGGGCTCCTAGCCCTGCCCTTCTGTAACCCTGATACCCTTTAACATGGCCTTGCTCCTTTCATGTGTCTCTGCCCTCAGCACAATTGCAAGTTGTGTCCACCAAGGGAAGACCATGCCATGGTACCCATGACAAGGAAGAGCCTGGGGAAAGCTGCCATGCCCTGGATGTGGGCTCAGGGTCTGGCAGTCCGTGACACTGAGGGACCACCTAAAAGTAGTCCCTGTTCCAAGGGATCCCTACAGACTATGACTCTCTCCTCCATGGATGTTCCCCATTTAGTCCCTTAGCAGACAGAGCACCCAGGCTCTGATGACCCCTGGCCTTTGCTGGAGTTTCTCACAGAGCAGTACTGTGATTTCCAGCCTGAAAGTCTGCTGCAAATGCTTCTGTACAGTGGTCTCAGAGCCTGGCCTAATTTCTCCTCACCTGCCCATAAAGATCACATGTCTGTCTGCTTCACAAACCTCTCAGCACAGGGTCCCTGAATGACCACAAGGAAGCTATATCTGCATGACAAATGACACACCAAGCACTTCATTTGACTATGGTTTTGTTTTTCTTCTCCTTGTAACCAGTAATGCAGGAAGTAATGACAGTGAGGAGGATAGTCCTTTTGTGACACTGGAAGAGCAAGACCAGGGATAATGTCTTTAGAGAAACTTTCACCTGTCTGTAAACTAAAGTACAGAGGGCAGCGTCTGCTCAGTAACATACTCTATGTCACTGCTTGGCCTATGGCCTCTGTGGTGTTTTATCATTGTTTAATTAAATAGCTAATGTGGTTGTCTTTGAGAAATGAATCACAGACTATTTTGGAAAGATGTCAAGGTGTGTTTTAGGGGACCTTAATTTCTTTTTTCATCTTCTCCCCACTCCCTCCATCTCTTGATCCCCTTCCCTTTTGAGAAAGATCTAACTAGGTATTGCTAACACATGGACTCTAGGAGAATATTTACTGCCTTTTCCTTACACATTGGATGTTACATAGTATTCATTAATTTCCTCAGTAGAATTTCTTGCCTACACATTTTAATTGTTGCTGTGAAGACCATGGCGAGTAGAATGGTGAGGTGCGAATGATGCTTTGATTTTGTATACTCTGAAATATTGAAAGCAAGACAGATGAAATAATCTGTACTTCATGCTTTGTCTACACAGGGAGCAATATTTCTCCTTTTAATATTAGGGTTTTACATTTCGTTGACATTAAAGTGTAGGAATTTTCCTTACAGACCTGGGCACAATGCAGACTGAATCCTGTAAAATAACTTCCCATTCTACTTCCACGAATCACACATGGAGTGAAGAATGAAAGTTTCTGTTGGTAGCATGTGGATGTTATGCGATCAGAATTCAAGACAACTTTTAAATTGTATTATCAGATATTATTAGTTCTTATATTAAAGGTTAAATTCTTTTTCTTTTTTTTAACCAGGAATCAAACTTGGGACCTTGTGCTTAGCAGGAAGGCTCTCTGCCACTGAGCTATACCCCCAATGCTAAAGGCTAAATTAACAAACTGATTTAATTTAGACTTTTCTGCTTATATATACTCAGAGTTTAGGAGTCATCCATGAATAAATTTGTTAATTTTGTTAAATTACTTATGTTCTTTGTCTTGTAGTTAGAATTATTTAGATATCTCACTGGCTAAATTAAAGTACAATTTTTTTTTAATTTTGTTGTGTGATTATTTTTTGCCACTGGAATATTTTCTAAATGAAATAATTTTCAGTTTTATGTAATGCGGAACAAGCACAATTCCTCTAAATATGTTCTTGAACTGGCGGATACCTTGTACATTTCTTAAACATTAGCTTTTGGAAATGTTTTCTCATAAAGAAATCAAACATTTTCCTTAAGACCCTCATTGTAAGTTTTGGAACATAAAAACTTTCTTCCTTCAGTATGTCTTTGGGTAAAGTGGAAAAAATAAAATGCAAAGGTAAAAAAATTCACATTGTGGTACCTTTCCACTGAAAGGAAGGAAGGAACTAATCTTGCTTTATAAAAAAAAGCCTATTAGTACTAAACATCTTTCCAATACTGCTCAATCAAAATTACTCTTCTTCATTTGATGATATATGTTAATGTGAGGACGTCTTTGCAATGTAGGGGGACATATAGAAGGTTCTTTATCCAGAGAGAAAAAGATTCAGAATAAATATCAGTACTTCTCTGAAAGCATTCAGTGGAAAATTGTCCATCTCCTAAACTCCCAGCATGAGGAAAGTTTTGGTGAGTGATATTTAGGAGTGTGATCCTTTGCATTATTTATCAGTGTTCATGGGTACATACCCCTAAATAACTATCTAGGGTCTCTTAATTATTGAAAGTTCTTTTGTAAAAATATAGTTGGCTTGTTGTTTATTTCTTTGGGGAATAATTCCCCTGTATCCTCACATCATGAGTGAGTTGAGTTGTATTCCCTAGACTTCAATAACAATGACCTTTTTGTACCCTTTCAAATTACAATTAA
Source organism: Dinomys branickii (assembly GCA_004027595.1). Classification (NCBI taxonomy): domain Eukaryota; kingdom Metazoa; phylum Chordata; class Mammalia; order Rodentia; family Dinomyidae; genus Dinomys; species Dinomys branickii. Next base: position 5,262 of record PVLD010035706.1, on the reverse strand, counting down.
ATATGATTGACATGAAGAACTCCTTGTCCGCTTTAGAAATATGTTTGGTGCGTTAAATATATCAAACCACTAATCCTATCATAGGTCACTGTCTTCAGTGATATAGAAGAAGATAAATCTTATAAAGCTTTTTATGTATAAATGGAGGGCATGTGGCTCACCATTCTTTTCTGTGAAATCCTTACTGTGACAAAGTGAGGAAAATGAGATATTGCTGTTTGGAAATGCTTGATGGTAGATCGATATATTATCTTCACTGAATCTGTTACTGAGAAAAACAATCTTCTTGTCCATAAAGAATACTTTTATGGAACATTTACAATGTGACCTATCTTCCTCTGTTGTTTGTAGCCAGGCATGTGTGACAACCTCTCCATTTGCCAGGTAGAAGCATGTATTCCTGGATAAACACTGAATCATCCATCTTAATTTCTCATTTCCACTGAGAAGCTGTTGTGTGCTCTTTCCTCCTTTTCCACTGAGAGTAGACACATCATGTTTCGGTTACTTTTCTCTCATTGCTGAGACAAAATACCTGACACTCAGAATTAAGAAGGAAAGGTTTATTTAGCTCATACTTTATCGAGATTTCAGTCCACACTCAGCTGTCTCCAAGGCAGTGGCACATGGCAGAGGGCAACAGTTCATGATGGTGGAAAACAGCAAAAGCAGCAAGAGAAAAAGAGGAGGAGCGGCAGAGAGCAAGCCTCTTTCCGTCCCTTACATTGTATATAGGCTTCCCACCCCAGGGAGAGTATAACACTCACACCCATAATAATCCCAGCACTGGACCATGAGTCAATCAAAACTCTAGAAGCTTGCCCCATGACCACATGAGGCTTTGGGGGGACATCTAGGCACAAAGCATGACACATCGTTACAAATCAACTTTGTTTTGAAAATGTTGTCCTGTTCTCTTCTTTTATGGAACTTCATGGTAGTCATTGCTTTATGCTATAGGAGGAAGCATTATCAAGAATATTTGGAGACTTTCAGTAAGATGGCAACTGGGTAAGCAGCAGAGAAAGATCCTCCCAGAGGATCAGCAACCAGATACTGAAATACAACAACATGAGAAAGACAAGGAGAGAAATGGGCTCCCTGGTACCCTGGACCCAGGAAAGATCTGAAATGGGAATTGAAACTCTCAGAAAGAGCAAACAAGACCTCCCCTGGAGAAAAAGGTCAGAGGGCCGCCATGGTGCAGTTAGAGGAAGAGGAGGCGGAAAAGGAAGGAGCCACCGCTCCATACACACCCTCAGTCCGTTCCCTCATTCTGGCACTCACAACTTCAGCCTCAGAGGCTCCTGCTCACAGAAACATCCTCAATTGGCTGGGGGAGAGAAAGTCCTGAGAACTGGTTCAAAATCGGAGAGGAGAAAGCGCAGCCTGAAAGGGAAGCAGTGGCAGTCAGAAAGAGTGGTCAAATCCAGTGTGAGGATGGGAGGTTACAAAGGCTATTGAAGCAGAATCCCCACTCAGCAGAAATCTTTCTAATCAGTGCCCTGAGGCAGGCCGGAGTCACAGCAACCAGTGAGCAGCCCACCACACCCAGCTCTATGCCTGCCCTGAGGATATGGCCTTAGACCTCTCCACTGTGTGAGCAAATACCAGCAAAGGGTAGCAGAAAGCAGTGGAAGCAACCCCAGGACCACAGTAATTCCCAGGGATCCAGCCAAAAAACAAAAGGGAGCTGGAGCACAACAGAAAGAGTGAGCTGCAGATGGAGGCGGGCTACACGGACCCAAGGCCTTCTCACTCCAACACCAAGCAGGAAGCATGCCCTGAGTTACCAAGCTTCAGCTCCCACCCTGAACTCCCTCTCCGAGCACTGTAAACCCTGGTGGCCCAAGTAGTCACCATGTGATCCTGACAACAATGGGGTGAGTCAACAGGCTTCAGGACTCACCCTAAACTACTAATATGAACACCAAGACTCTACACTGCTTGCATATATGAAAAATGTACAAACCCATAGTGTCAAACTACATGAAAAGCAGCAGTCCTGGAGCCCAAGAGACAACAACATACTCTACACAGCAGATCTGAGAAAATCCTCCAATTCTTTCTGAGAACTAATAACTAAACGTAGTACACACCATGGACTACCACAGTGAGCACAGGAGGAGGACACCTCATGCCACTTATGCCCAGCAGCATAAGTGCACCCAATGCCCAGCCAGACTGAGTGGTGGGATGAGGCAAATACGTGGAACTAGGGTGTAGACCTGCCTCTCTAGCTGGGAAGGGTTAGTCTCCAAAGACACTAACGGCCTATGGGGGGACACTAGGGACTTTGGCGAGGAGCTCGGAGGCCTGAGGGGGGAGGGGCCTCCCTTCAGGTTGCATGACAGCCCTGAGGACCTAGACTGGGCTTCCCGCAGAGTGGCATTGGGACAGAGTCCAGGAGTCTGCAGGGGGAGTCCTGCAGACTTGGATTGGCCCAGGAGTGGACCCCCCCAGAGTGTCTGGCACTCCTGTCCATCCCCAGGGTGTGCACTGTGTTCCTCCCAGCCCCTGGGGCGTGCCCTGTGCTCCACCCAGCCCCTGTGGTGTGCCAGGCGCTCTGTCTTGTCCCTGGACCTCCGCCTGGCACCCTGGGCATGCTGGGTGCTCTGCCCTGCCCCCATAGATCTGCTTGGCCCCCAGGGCATGCCAGGCACTCTGCTTGGCCCCTGGGGCATGCCAGGCACTCTGCCCTGCCCCCAGAGCTCTGCCTGGCCCCTGGGGCATGCCAGGCACTCTGCCCTGCCCCCAGAGCTCTGCCTGGCCCCCGGGGAATGCCAGGCACTCTGCCTGGACCCCGGGACTGCCCTGAAGACTTGCCTGAGCCTATAGACGTGGACACGCTGACAGAGCCTGGTGGTTCGCTGTGTAACCCCGCCTACCTGACTGGACACCCAGAAGCTGTGAGTGCTTGGCAAAGGGTGCTTCTCCACCTCCTGCCATAGCAATTTGTGTACACCCATGTATTATACAGCATATTTAGAAGCAGCCAATTCTCTTCCCAAAGTAAGAGCATGAAGGAGTAAATAAACCAAAAGTGCAGTTATTACCAGTGGGAAGATCACTGACAGGGTGGTAGAACAATGGAGGTGGAGTGGAGAAAATTGATTAATTGAACGAGCCATCATCTATATAACTGAGTAATAAAGATGACGATGACATTATGTAATACAATATCCAGCGGTAACCCCCTACTATTTTCTCTGTAATTTTGTATTTCCTTTATTGTTTTTGTGTTAACAAATGCAAAGACAACACTATGTAATACGGCATCCAGTGATGGTTCCCTACTGTCTCCTCTGTAATTCAGTATTTCCTTTATTGATTTTGTTATAACAAATACAAAGATAACATTATGTTATACAGTATCCAGTACCAATTCCCTACTATCTTCTCTATAACTTAGTATTTTCTGTATTGTTTCTGTGTTGTTCTGGGCTCTTTTGTTTTAAAAATAAAATTAAAAAAGAATACTCTCAGCAGATTGTGATTGTGAATTAGGTATGGTTTCTAAACCTGAAGAAAATCAAAGAACAAGGAGAATTAGCTGTTGGTATTGGATTTAACATTATACTTTCTTAAGGGATTCTTTTGCAGTGTGAAGTGGCAATGTTCATGAACAAACATTCTAGAGAAGGCAGAGGACATGGACCCAGGTGGACAGAGGTGGGTAGATGATGTGATGAAGGGACATAGTAGCCCTGTCTGGATTGCTTCTGTTCCCTTCGTAGGATAACAAGGTACTCAGTTCAGAGTACAGAAGGTGAGCCGGCGCTGCCTTTCTGGTGAAGGAAAAGGTGTGGTAGTGTTTCCTGAGAGTGAGCCAGGCAACTGACTAGCAGCAAACTATATCCAAGTACGGTTTGGTTCATGACGTAGGGTTAAGAAATTTAAATGAAGCCCAATTGCATCCTGGTGCCTGAGTGTTGTAAAGTTGAATTTTCCAGGATTGGGGTTTAACCCAATAAGGAGGCCAAGGGAGAAGGGTACAGGCTATATATGGAGGGATGGAGGTCAGATGACAAGCCATATAATTTAGGCTGGGGCTGAAAAAGTGAGGACAAAGGAATGGGGTAATGGAAGGGAAAACATGTTCCATTAAAGAGGTGTTGGACTGTGGTAGGCTACTGAGTGCCAGTAATGAAGAAGGAGTACTCTAAAGGCAGGGGGGTCGTGACTAGATGTTCATGAGAATGAGGAATAGTTAGTGTTGAGTGGTCAGGGTCCCAGATTCTACAAAACCATTGTGTGACAAACTTGAGTCACTTGTAGGAAAGTAGATGCATCTTGAGCCAACCATTGCCCAAGTATTTATCTTTGTGCCCCTGTTTCCTTAGCAGCATATGATTTTGGATCAGGTGTGGGATCTAACCCTGAAGAAAATAAAAGGGGACATGGAGTGCTTCCCTGTAGAGTTCTTCTGAGTATTAAATGAGATCCTTTGGTAACTATATTTAAAATGATTCACAGCATTATTTGACACATGTTTCCTCTATAATACTTTGCTATTTATAATGATAAATAGAATCTATGGACACTGAGAATGACAAAACTCAGGGAATTCCTATATAAAAAAGTGGCTAATGACCAGTGTGTGTCTAGGTCATTGGTGGAGGAAGAAAAAGTCCAGGAGTATTGCAAGCATCACACGAATGGTTTTCCAATCTTCTAGAATCAAGGCCTACGTGTTGTGTATCCCTAAGAAGGAAAACTCCTTACTGAACAAATAGAGAGACAAAACAATTACATAAATTTTAGACAGTATGGTTAATAAAAATTTTGTAAACTTGTTTATTATTGTTGATAATGAGAAAACATTAAAATATATTTCCAAACTATGATGCTTAAATTTAATATAGAGTAATTTTGCATGTCAAATATTTTCCAAATAATGTTTACACTTTTTTCTTTTTATACTTGTAGCTGTATTTCAGTAACAAGAAGCTACTCAACACTGTCAGTTGTTCACCACCAGAAGATAAAAGACTCTTGTTTTTTTATTTTTGTTTTTATTTTTATTTTTTAAAATAAAAGCACAAAAACATATTAACAAACAGACACAAATTAGCATAAAAATAGTACAATCAAAACTGATTTACAGACAAGGTGACATGGACTCAACAGTGGTTGTTGCTTTACCTATTGATATCTTCGAAGTGTATATATATGAACCCAGATACAGACATGCAAAATTGGTCAGACAATTAATCCTCTCAACAACAGAAAAACACAAAAAACAAAAAACCAAAGACAAAA
>PVLD010035705.1:0-11574 GCA_004027595.1 Dinomys branickii | reverse complement strand
CCTATCTTCCCATCCACCCACCTACCCACCCACCTTTCCTTCCTTCCTTCCTTGCATCCATCCATCCATCAATCCATCCATCCATCCTTCCATCCATTGATCCTTCCTTCCTTCCTTCCTTCCTTCCTTCCTTCCTTCCTTCCTTCCTTCCTTCCTTCCTTCCACCCATCCATCAATTCTTGACCTATCCACTATCCATCTCTCCTCTCACTGCTCACCCACCATCCATTCATCCATCCGTCCGTCCTCCACAACCACTCACCCACCGTCTGCTGATGCATCCATCCATCCACACCCTCCCGCCCACCTATCCATCCCTCACCCTTCCCGCCTGTCTGTTCACCAGAGCATTCACCTGTCCTCCACCCATCTCTTGCTCAGCACTTACGCTACACCACACCTCATGTTCAGGTACAGCCCTTGCCTTGCCACTCTCAGGTGTAATGAAAGGAAACTGTCCTGCTCTTTTCTTTCTTTTAAATTCCTTTTGAGAGTATATTATAGAAGTAATACATACTTATCATAAAATAGAAATATAGAGGCTGGGGATATAGCTCAGCAGCACAAGCCTCTGCCTGGCAAGTGCAAGGTCCTGAGTTCGATTTCCAATACAAAAAAAAAGAAATATAGCGAAATGTATATGTGTGTATGTATGTATCTATGTATTTATTTATTTTTGTCTTTTTGAGACAGGGTCTCGCTTTGCAGTTCAGGCTGGCCTTGAGCTCACTTTGTAGCCCAGGCTGGTCTTAAACTTGTGGCGATCCTCCTGCCTCAGCCTCGCGCTGGGATTACAGGCATGTGCCACCACTCCTGGCCCTCAATATGTATTTAAAAGTGAAAAAAAAATCATTCTCCAGTCCCACAAAGCTCCCTAACCATGATTTGGAGCATGTTTTTTTCCCTCCTTTTTGGAGTGTGTGTTGCTTAAATTATTTTTATGCCTTTACCAACGCATACAAACACACACACACACACACACACACACACACACACACACACACACACACACACAGAGGCATAGAGATAAATGAGTGTTTGTATAGGTTGCTATTGCCCTGCAATTCGTGTTTTTTTCACTCAACAACCAGCAACGGAAATTGGTTCCATGTAGCACACAAAAATCTTCTGCTGCAGTTAGCCAGTGTCCTATCAGTTGGCTTTTATGCTGTGTCCCATTTTTCTTCCTTCTTTAAGCAAGTGTGTAATGAAGTCCTCAAAACACTTTTCTTGGTGCAGATTTGTTTTGGGGTGAGAATCAAAAAATGGACTTTCTTCCTATGTTCAGGTATTTAAATACAACCGATTCCTGAACCCGGACGGATCAGAGAAGAAAGACTTTTACAAGGGTGGGAAACGGTTGAAGAATTACAGCATGCCGTGGGGCGCGGGGCACAATCAGTGCCTGGGCAAGAGTTACGCCATCTACAGCATTAAACAGTGAGTGAAGGGGCGGGGCCAGCAGGGCGGGGCGGGAGGAGCTAGGCTGGGCAGGGGGCACTGCACCATCTGGTTGGCTAAAACACTCCTGCTACCCGAGTGCTCAGCCAGGCGAGTGGTTTAGGGCAGAGATTCAGCTGGAAGGGCTTCTCCTGCCCACAAATCTATTTGTTTATTTTTAAAGATGTGTGCTAACGTTTTAAAACCAGAAGAGCTAATATAAAAAGCCAGATTTTGGATTTCTCGTGAAATAATCTGATCTGGCATTGAATTCTTCCTTGAGTGGTGTCCACATACCAAACACAGACATGCCATCCCGCTGACCGTAGCTGACCATCTGCAGCTGCTGTGACGTGTTCAGAGCCCCGTGTTGGAAGCTGGTCATATGTCAGTGTCCCTGCGTGGCTGTGTGGATGGCTCAGGGGCCTGCAGGGCCGGAAGATCTCTTCCTCAGGCCCTGAGAACCTTAGCTCTCCATGGCCACAAACCTGCTGTGCCGGGGCTGACACCAGTGGCCCCATCTTTCTGCCTTGCCCCTGTGTCATCATAAGCTCAGGAACCTCCCGAGCCTCTTTTCCCTCAACTGTGCTGACTACAGCTATACCCTAGGGTGTCTGGATACACAGATTGGTTCTTTCCAAGAACTTGACCCACTACATGGCTTGCCATGGGTTTTGCTAAATATTAATTATCATAATTATTACAATTATTAGTGTACAGGCAGTAAGCTGGGGAACAGATGCAACACACCAATATTTTGTCTTCAGTTTTCTTAATAGTACAGTGGAAGTCATAAGTGCTATGCAGCCCTTCTGCTCCAACACTTCGTGTGTGTCCCTCAGAGTCACCTTGTCATGTGAAACCATGCAGGAAAAGCCACAGAGGGTATGTGGGAAAGGGAGCTGGGCTTAGCCCTCAAAAGCTTTGTCAGTGAGGCACCAAGAAAAGATAAGAAGCCCCCTAAAAAAGGGGCCCCCATTAAAAAAAAGACAAGAAGCCAATAAAAATGTAGCACAGCTTGACCCTTGTAAAGTGGTTAAGAAATATATAAGCCCTAGTTGATGTGGCTGCTGATGGATGTCCGTGTGTGTGTGTGTGTGTGTGTGTGTGTGTGCGCGCGCGCGCGCACATTTCATGGACTGCTGCACAGCCAGGCTCAGCTGGTGCAGCTGGTACCATCGCGCCCTTGTTTCTCACAGTGAAACTGCACATGAGCCGGTGCAGGGTGTGCATTGCACACACATGGCGCAGTCATGTATCAATCATGGTGGAGCAAGTCACATGTTCTAAACAAGTGCCACAGCCGAACTGGTTGTAGTTCCCGCTTCATCAGGCTTTGGGACAGACAGAATACCAAACATCGTGTTTCAATAAATTAGCTAGTTCATCATCTTTTTTTTTTGTCTGTTTGAGACAGAGTCTCGCTATGCAGTTCAGGCTGGCCTTGAGCTCACTTTGTAGCCCAGGCTGGTCTCAAACTCGCAAGGATCCTCCTGCCTCAGCCTCCCAAGTTCTGGGATTATAGGTGTGCGCCACCACGCCCAGCTATAATTTTTATCTGTTGTCTTCACCACCCTGCTAGGTGGGTTTCAGTGTAAAACTGAGTCCACATGGGTCAGATCACTGGCCTCAGTCATGTGCCTGGTGAGTATATGTGCCAGCATTCAAATCCAGGCCTGGCCCCCAACTTCCATCCCTGATAAACTCTCCCTCTAGTATCCAGCAGCCCAGGGCTGGAAGGGACCCGTCTTATTCTCCCCTGTGAGCAGGTGGGGGAACTGAGTACTAGAGCTGGAATGAACCTGATCAGGGCCACATCCTCTTCTTCCTCGTCCTTCTGTGTCTTCCCTTCTCAGTAAGAGGAGAGCCCACTCTGTGCTCCGTTCTGCAGCAGGTCCCTGGGTCTGGGTGGCAGGACAGTGGTGGCACACAGAGAAGCAAAAGATACAGTCCTGGCCCTCAGGATCACAGCCGGTGACTAATAGTAAAGCAGGTGGTCAGGGCCTGTTGCCACATCCATGGGGTGCTGGTCACATCATGCATGTGATAGCCTGGCATGTTTGTCAGGCAGATTCCCAGAAGGTGGCGGTAGCGAGTGCTTGTCTTGCCGAGCTGGTAGATGACAGTTTTCTGACACAAGGCCGCAAAATGTCTTGTGAGAATGGTGCTTGTTTTAATCTCAGCAAGACGCTGATGGACGAGCGGCAGCCCCAGCCAAGACAGACAGCAAGGATTCCAGGACCGGGAGAAAGGGGGAAGGGGGGCGGGAGGAGGGGCAAGAACCCGGGCACCCACCAGGGTGAGCTGTGCCTCACTGCTGTAACGAGCAGCTTGTGGGGCCGAGAAACACACAGGTGTGCTGGGCTTGGGGATCCTTCCCTCTGGACAGAGACTTGGGTACCTAGGCAGTTTCCTTTGGGTGGTCCCACCCTCTCCATAGGAAGCTGGATGACCCTGCACTGGCTTCCGGTGCCCTGGTGTGGGTGCAGCACCTGCCTCATCTGCTCCCGTGCCAGGTCTGAGCCCCGGCCCGCCTGCCCTCACCAGCGGCTGGCAGACCCACGGTTGCTCATGGCCTCCGATGCCATCTCTCTGCAGATTTGTGCTCCTCGTGCTGACGCACTTCGACCTGGAGCTGGTCAGCGAGGATGAGGAGATCCCCAAGTTTGACCTCAGCAGGTACGGCTTCGGTCTGATGCAGCCAGAGCGTGACGTGCCCGTCCAGTACCGCGCCCGGCTGTGAGTGGTGGGAACCTCCAGCCAGCCTTCTCCAGCTTCCTGACCTCTCTGTGCCAGCGTTGCCGCGTCTCCGAGATGCCTATGCCCAGGAGTGAGGACAGAGTGGAGCTACAGAAGACTTTCAAGTCAAGAAAAGACATTGAAAGTTTTACGCCTTATTGCTGCAAAGTTTTAGTTCTAAATAAGCCTCGTTTTTTCCTTTGCTTTTCTTTTGAGACAGGATCTGCTGTGTAGTTCAGGCTGGCCTTGAACTTATTATGTAGCCTAGGCTAGCCTCAGACTCACAGCAATCCTCCTGCCTCAGCCTCCTGAGTGCTGGGATTCTAGCTGTGTACCACCATGCCTGGCTAAATCAGGCTCTTTCTGCTGCCAGGGAGACCTTTTCCTTCTGGCCTTGTGACATCCACAGAAGCTAATCCAGATGGGGCAGAGCCAGGAGTCCTTACTGCCGTGACCCCAACTCCCAGAGGAGTCAGTGTCCCAGCCCTTCAGAATTGCTGTGGCCCAGGCCTTCACCAGTCAAAGGGATGCCGGTCATGGAAAGGCCCAGCTGGTCCCGGCAGTGTGTCCTCCTCTGGGTTCCCCATGTGCTGAACACTGCCCCTCCTCTGCTTCACCTGGGTACTTGAGGGCTCCCTGTGTACCGAGGTACGGGCCCTGCTGCTCCACCCACCATTGGGCCCAGAGGCCTAGAGGTCTCTGTTCGAGAATTGCAGGCACCAAATGGGCTGGGCTTTCCCGGTACCAAGACTCAGGTAGGGAACTGAGGAAGACAGCCCTGCCAGGGTGGCTGGAAGGAACCAGCCAGGGTTCTGTGGGTGGGTCAAGGTGAAGGAGAGAAAGAGCTGAGCTTGTGTTCCAGGGCAGATGCCCCTGTGCTGCACAGCCCAGGCTGCAGGCGGTTTCATCTTGGCCTGCGCTCTAAAAAGGCAATTTCAAACTGCGTGTGGTGGCACTTGCCTGTGATCCCAGCTACTGCGGAGGCTGAGGCAGAAGTTGTGAGTTCAAGGCCAGACTGGGCCATTTAGCAAGGCCCTGTCTCAAAAGAAAATAAAACAAAACCAAACCTGAGTTGTTATCACATCACCGCTTTTAGAGTTGAGACAGATGTCCAGCTTCTGCTGGAAACTCGGAAGCCGGGGCCACACAGGGCCACATTGCCAAGGGCATTACTGGCCAAGCCGAGGGGCAGCGTCCCCTTTGTACAGGACGTGCCATGATCCCCAGGTTTGGTCTCTGTCTCCTTCTGCATTCATCACACCTGGCCTGGAGGTGTTGGAGTCAGACTCTGCGTGCACTCTTAGAAGTGACATTGTAGGAGGCTGGGGTGGGAATCAGCTAACAGGGGTCAGATTGGCCATTCACGCCAGCCAGTGTGCTCCAGCATTGGAACAGACAGGTCCGTGATGAACGTGGGCCTCTGCCTCAGCTTTGGGAACAAACCCGCTTAAGGAGAAACACTGTTTGCAAACCTTGATTCTGATGGCTGTGAGGTCCTGATTATCAAGTGCCCTTGAAGTGCGCATGACAGGCATAGCAGACTCTCATCTCTCCTCTCTAAGTGTGTCTGTGCAGAGAGGGCAGTGAGCTTGTACACACAGAGAACAGGCTCAGAGAGGGGCAGTGGCTTGGGCGCACACAGTTCGTAGGCTGGTGGAGCTGCACCTACACTCTTTTCCTAGGCGCAAATGTTGGAAGGGCAGCTCCTCATCCTTGGGGGTCCAGAGGTGGTAATGAAGTAGCTGTCTTTGGCACTGGAGAGCAGGCAGGCGGGTGTGGACGAGGTTGGGAGCTGCAGCACAGATGCATCCGTAAGGAGGTCTCTAAGCTTTAGCCAGAGGCACTGAGTCCTCCCTGTTCCCCCGGGGGTGAGTCTCTTGAAGTAACCCTGGGGCTTGGGGGCTTCCCTGGCCCTAAGCTCCAGGCGCCCCCAGGAATCCCAGGCAGACAGCGTGATTGGCAGGAGGCTGGATATCCCCAGGGAAACCCATCTTCACGCCTGGGTGACCCCACTCCCGCCTGCTTCTTAACTCTGCAGGAAATCAGAGCTGGCAGCCTCCTGTGGGAGGATGAGCCAGTTTCCATAGCAACCTCAGCTGCCTCCTCCTGCCTGGAAGGGAAGGAAGAACACCAGCAGAAATAGCTGCGGAAAGCCTGCGACCCTGGCGTATGTGCGGGGGAACCCCTTCTGGCTTCCCCCTTCCAAATTGGGCTGGGTTGGCACAGCGGCTTGATCCTCACCTGCATTCAAAGAAGGGCCAGTTTACTTTAAAGGGGCACCTCCCTGGAGCCACGATTGATCAATGTTAGGGAATTAACTCGGAAAAGACGTTCTCCCAACCAGGAGGCTCCAGCTGGGAGCTGAGATTGAGTTGGAGCTCGGAGGCAGTGATTGAAACCTGTCCTTGTTCTAGTCTTTATTATTTTTTCTTTTCCCTGTTCTTGTTTTTTCTTTTCTTTCTTTCTTTTTTAAAGTAAGCTTCCGAGAAAGAGAGAGAGATAAGCAGGCTAGCTGCTTGCTGTGGGTTGTTGGGAAGGAACAATGTCATTGTGATTCTTTTGCCCTGTGTAAGAATCACAAAATTGCAGGACATAAGCTAGAATCCTCTTAATGGTGTCCCGATGTCCTGATGGAGGGTTTCCTAAGCATTATTATTATTTTTACTATATTTGTAAATTCTTTTTTTTTTTTTTTTGAGACAAGGTCTTGCTATGCAGTTCAGGCTGGCCTCAAGCTCACTTGTAGCCCAGGCTGGCCTTGACCTCACAATCATCCTCCTGCCTCAGCCTCCCAAATGCTGGGGTTACAGGCGTGCTACAATGCCTTGTATACCAAACATTTTCCTTTAAATAGACACCTTTTTTTGCTGTTGTTTTGGCCAGGTGTGGTCGCACACACCTGTAATCCCAGTGCTCAGGAGGCTGAGGCAGATGGATTGCCATAAACTCACAGCCAGCCTGAACTACATAGCAAAGCTCTGTGTCAAAAAAAAAAGACCCACTTCTTAAATTTAAATTTGTGTTTCAATTGCAGCCAGTAATGGGCCATACATATTGCTCAAGATAGAAAGTGACATCGAGAAATAAACTGGCTGGGGAGGGGGCTCCGCGCCAGCTGGCCCAGGCTCCGGGCCGAGCGCCCTCTCTTCTTCGGTATAGAGTGAACCCAGCAAGGTCAGAGTTGCTTGAGGGCCCTGCTGCTTCTGGACCCAAGAGACGGTAAGTCAGACAGGGGACAGGTGCTCCCAGCAAGGGCCCCACCCAGGGAGCTGGTAAAGTCCTGCCTACCCCATCTCCAGACGGAGCCAGCCTGGGAGGCCAAGAATCCTGCCTGAGGTCATTGACTTTGATGCTGTTCTGTATAAGCTGTGTCCTGAGCAGTATGAGGGCATGCCTTGCTATTTCAATACACAGTGCTGTGTTCACAGAGCCCCATCGAGGAGAAACCTGCTGGAACCTATTAAAGCGTCCTCCAGGAGAGCCTCTGTCTGTGATTCCCATCCGGCACCTGTGTCTGGAAGGGCGTAGTCAGTGCCCAGGTCACATCGCCCGCCACCTGCAAGGCAGCTGTGAGCACTGCCATTTTTATAGAGGAGGACAGTGCAGGTCAGAGAAGTGCATGACTTGCCCAAGATCAAATGGCTAAGTAGTAGCTTGAGATTCAAATGCAGGGATCTCTACTGCAGAGGACCCCACTGGGGTATTTCTGTCCATGGTCCTCCTGGAGGGTATGAACACCCAAATAGGAGTTAGAGTACAGGGTCATAAGCAAACAAAAAGGATCTCTTAACATTTTACTGGACTAGCCAGTCATGGTGGTGCATGCCTATAATCCCACTCCTGAGGAGGCGGAGGCAGGAGGATCGCTGGGAGTTTGAGGCCAGGCTGGGCTATAAAGTGAGTCCAAGGCCAGCCTGAACTGCATAGTGAGACCCTGTCTCAGAGACAAAAAAAAAAAAAAAAAAACAAAAGGCCGGGACACAGCTCGGCGCCGGAGCCCTTGCCTAGTACACAGGTGGTGCAGTGGGTGTGTGGGAAGCTGTGTGACTACCCTTCTTGCAGCTGTTCTGTGAGCTTGAAAAACGACATTCTGAGCACCTTGTACACGCAGGGCTGTGAGAATGTTTTAAGCACCGTGGGGATCGGCAGTGAGTGACAGACCCTGTCTTCCTGGTGCTGGCTCCTTCATGGAGGAGGCCATAGTAGAATCGATAGAAAAATATAAAGCAAATCGATAGAAAAATATAAAGTGCGTCTGTGCCCAGAGAAGCAAGGGGAAGAGGCGGGAGGGGCTGTGTGAAGGCGGCAGGGACCTGCAAGCTGCGAGTCAAAGGACACAGAGGGGCAGAGGTATCCAGGAGCCGCCTGTGGCCAGAGCTTGGGGGGGGGTGGCGGTTGCTCAGGCTGGGGTCTGACCACCACTGCGGGGGCTGGGGAGGCGCGCAGGGGACAGCCAGCCCCGGAGTTGGGGACCGGAGCCGTCCAGGCAGGGCTCTGCCCTTGTGGAGTTGGCGTCAGCCAGCAGAGACCCCAAAGGGCCCCCAGCAGGCTGTGAGGCGGCACTGATGCGGAGTCAGGCGGAAGCGTCGTGGGGGGGGCACACAGAGTGGGGTGGGGTAGGGGCTCCCGGAGAAGGAAACTGCAAAGACCCCAGGAGGAGGCCTTTGTCCAGAGCTGTCCCTGGGATCCGTGGGGCGGGGGCGGGTGACCAGGTGACTGAGAGTGGGCCTCCTGTTACCCAGCCTCCCCCAGGGCCTCAGTGCAGCCTCGGAGAGAGCCTGGGGCCACCGATGTTGTGCAGTCTGGGGAAAGTGACCTGAGGGGCACCTGGGTCTTTGGAAGGAACAGGGTCTCTGTGACTTTATTTCACGTGTTCTGAGAGAGGCTGTGGAGGGAACTCTGGTCGTCTGGCCGAACACCGCGCTGCCAGCCTCCTCACTGAAAGCAAGCCAGGCTTCTTCAGATTTTAGACTGCTGTGCTCTCAGAGACAAATAGGCCCAGCCTCGGAACCAAACCCACCTAAGGCAAACACAGCTGGCAGGCACTGTTTGCCACTTATTGGACTAGTGAAGGTCATGTGACCCAATACCTGACATTGAGATGATCAGGAAAGTCTAGGGAGTTTCAGAGTGTAAAAGATATCCCTCTTTTCTCTTTCTCTTGGAGTTATCACCTGTCCATGGCAGCTATTTTGTGACCATGAGGTCAAGAGACTTACAGAAATAAATCAAGCGTACTGAAACCTCTGAGCTGCTGCAGGAACAGACCCTGGTATTGCCTCTTTCTAGATTTTGTGTGAATGACAGAATAAATGCTATTACTATTCAGGCTTCACTTAGAGGTCATATACCATAATGGCAATAGCCTGAGCTCTGCCGGGTCTCTGTTGAGCCACTGAGTATCAAGATGATTTGGGGTCTTCCCCTGTGCCCCAGCTCTTCTGTCTGCAAAATGGGAATGTAGATAAAAACGCTTCCTTGCAGCTGGGCGTGGTGGTGCACACCTGTAATCCCAGCACTCAGGAGGCTGAGGCAGGAGGATTGCTGCGAGTTGAAGGCCAGCCTGGGCTACAAAGTGAGTTGAAGGCCAGCCTGGACTGCATAGTGAGACCCTGTCTCAAGAAGACAAAACACACGCACGCACACATGCTTCCTTGGTAGGGTGGTTTTCTTTTCTTTTTTTTTTTTTTGAGATAGGGTCTTGTTATGAAGCCCAGGCTGGCCTTGACCTCATGCCAATCCTCCTGCCTCAGCCTTCTGAGTGCTGGGATTACAGGTGTGCACCACCACGCCTAGCGCTGATAGAGCTCTGTGAGCATCATGAGTAAACCCTGTTGTTTATAGTGAGTAGAGGAGACAGAAACGTGGGTATTCTAAATTAGCTTCCTCATAGTTTCTTGGAGGAAAAGTGAGCTCAGGCTATGAGGTGGGGCAGGGACACAAGACATGGGCTTTGAAAGGGGAGTAGGAATTCCCCATATGGGAAGGAACAGATCCATGCATCAAACTCTCCCACTGGCCTTGTCATGTTCTGTCCCCTCCCTCCTCCTGCCCAGGGCTGTCCCTCCTCTCCCTCCCTCCCCCTGGACTATCCTTCCCCACACTCAAGCACTTGCTGATGTGTCCTGAGCTGTGACTCCCCTGTGTGACTGTCCTGATTCCGGCGGTTCTTGACCTGCCTCCCCCCCACCCACTGTGTTATATTTCACGTGTTTGCATATGTCCTTCCCAGCAGCTGTCGGTATCAGCTTCTTTTTAAATGTCCCTGTTTGTGCATCCCATGGACACAAGAGCCCAGAGGTCAGGCTGGCCTCCCGCTGCCTCTTCCCCAGCAGGTGCTACCAGCCTGGCACTCAGTGGTTGCTTGGGAAGTGCGTGTTAAGTGGGCAAATGGCTTCTGCCTCCCCTGGGGAAGCTGTCCTGTGCCTTGGACAGCAAGGAGTCAGGGAGGGTTAGAAACTGTGGAGGCATGTGGACATGTGCCTTTAAAAGTCTACTCTGGGCCCAGGGATGGTAGTGCACATCATAATCCCAGCACTCAGGAGGCTGAGGCAGGAGGATCGCCTTGAGTTTGAGGCCTGCCCAGGCTACACAGTGAGAACTTGTCTCAGAAAACAAAACAAAACAAAACAAAACAAAAAAACTACCCTGGTAGCTGATTAGAAGAGAGGAGAAAACCCAAGGAGGCCAAGAAGGGCTGCATAAGTGCGACAGAGAGGAGAGAGGGAGAAAAGCCATCAGTCCCCAAAGGGTAGGAGAGCTGGATTTTAATGAAATATTATCTGAGGAGAATCAGTTAATTAGCTCTTGATCTTTGTGGCTTTGCTTTTCTGCTTTTGCTGACTCGGTCCTTTTCCATGCGTTTTGGAGCTTCCGGCCCCTCTTCGGGGAAAGGATATTAGTTTCCCTCTAATTGCTCTGCTGGAAGCGGGCACCACCACATCCCTGCCCCGCATTTCATTATTGTTTGGCCGAACACCCTGGAAGACAATGGCTTTGAAAGTCCTGGCCACAAAGAGGTTCACAGAAAGGCACATGGGTTTCTGGCTCCCTCTGGGGACTCTCTAGTGGCTCTCACATCTCCCAGGGAAGGAGCCAGAGCAACCAATGTGGACTCGGTACAGGGTGCTGGGTTAGCTTCCCACAAAGCATTGTGCCATGTGCTAGGTGGGGGGAATGGGGATAACTGGATGGCTAGGAGGCTCTGAGGATGGATGGATGGGTGGGTGGATATGATGGGTGGATGGATGGGTGAGTGGGTAGGTAGGTGGGTGGATGGATTGATGGATGTATGAATGGATGGGTGAGTGGATGGGTGGGTGGGTGGATGAGTAGATGAGTGGTTGGATGGGTGGAGAGGTGGATGGATGGATGGGTGGATGGGTGGGTGGATGG